>JAJJMB010008995.1:67234-87637 GCA_023531105.1 Papaver atlanticum
GAAGAGGTGTAGATGTGCCTTCAAATTCAATTTTCTGCAATGAAACTTAAACTTCGGATCACATCTTCATTCACTGCGATTTTGCTAAGAAGATCTGTATTCACTTTATTGAAAAGTTAAAGTGGTTCTTCAACATGACACCCGATGTTGTTTCTCTTCTCTCTGCTTGGAACCTCCCTCATCTAAGCAAAGTGTAGTCACAGATTTGGAGTATTGTTCATGCGGTAATTCTCTGGAGCATATGGAAGGAGAGAAACTCACAAGTTTTCAATGCCAAGGTAAACTCAGTAAATTCAGTCATTAGTAAAGCTCAATATGAGATGTATACTTGGTGCTTAGTCTTTAAAGAGTTTGAAAATATCTCTTTTGCTGATGTTATTCAGAACTGGCCGAGAGCTTATTTTCATCCTCCTTAACTTTGAAAGTTTTGGAATGCTGTTTGTTTTTTTGTTTTTTTTCTTCTGAGGATAGTCTTCTTCTAAGCTATCCTTTTTTTGTACTCTATTTCGGTTGGTATTTCTTATACCCTCGTTTTTTTTTTATCAATACAATCTATCTTTACTGATTAAAAAAAAAAAAAAAAAAAAAAAACTTTTCTAAATAAACCCCTATTTATGATAATATTAGTTTCTAATTTTTAAGAAAAAAACAACTCATACCAAGCTGTTGGTTGGTAGCCTAGCCACAAGCTGGGCTCCAACTCCTTTTTGAATAGCGATGCCTAATCTATGAAAAATAAAACTACCCAAACCACTACTAGCGTCATTACAAACTAGATAGTTCTTCAAACGCTTAATAGTATTATACTAAAATCACCTAAGAAATTTTGTCAAAAGTAAAGGGTAAACAGGAAAGAGACTGATTTTTTTATAAAATCATCTAAGAGATTTCATCAAAAGTAAAGGGTAAAACAGGAAAAAAATGGGTATTTATAAAATCATCTAAGAGAGTTGGTTTACCCGTCTATATAACTTGGACGGAGGAAGTATATATTTTTTTAGGTTTTCTAAGAAATTTGATAAAAGAAACTTAGTATATAATCTACATTTCAGCACAAAATAAATAAACTAACATTTAACCCAAAAATTAATAGCGGCGCTATCAATGCATCAATGTTGTGATGATGTGATGTTGTTAAACCCTACTATGCTTATTCTGGTTCATTTTTAGTTTGTTCCAGCATTCCAAAACCTTGAGTCGAGTTGTGATGATGTGATGTTGTTAGATCCTACTATGATTATTCTGGCTCATTTTTAGTTTGTTCCAGCATTCCAAAACCTTAAGTCGATACTGCGTGTTGGAAATGACAATAGAAAGGAGAAAAAAAAAAGAGATATTTTGTAAAAGGGTCGTATGTTTTTGGGCATATTAGGGTTGGGGTCATAGAAAATTGTCGTTGATGCATTTGGGTTGTAAACTAACCGAAGACCATTAGAAAATCGTTAGCTGAATTTATATGTTGCTAAACACCTTGACTATTAGATGATTAATGTTGACAGTAGAAATATTATCAAAATATTTAACCATCCAGTCTTTCTCCATCTGTGGAAAATTCTCTATTTTCTTCTTTCTTCTTCTCGGTTCAAGCATTTTTGTAAACACTGATGAGCACAACATGATGGCGTCGTTATGCATTGGGAATTCCCCTTCTCTAGATGTATAATTCCTTCATATTCAACTCATACATACCCTGTCTACTGAAAAGACGAGATACACCACAATCTTTTGTTTATCAACCTATAAGTCCTTTACCGAGTGTGATTGTGTATGGACAGAGTCGAGACAATACAACAACTTTGGTACACACTTCGTGTGATCGTATATGGATACGAGATAGAGATAATACAACAACAAGATCACTGATGTGATTGACTATGGATTCAAGATCGAGACGATACGACAACGAAGTGATCACTTGATAATAGGTTCGGTAATAACCGAAACTCTATAGGATCAATATCAAATGTTATGGATTAACGTACAAGTGTAATTTAATTTAATTATAATAAACAATTATAATAAACAATTATAATACGGAAAAATAAAGTAAATGGCACAACAATATTTTGTTAACGAGGAAACCGAAAATGCAGAAAACCCCTGGGACCTAGTCCAGTTTTGAATACTCTCAGAAATAAACCGCTATACAAAATCTAATACCAACTTTGTATAGTTGAGACCAAGTAGACTACCCCTAGCTACTTAGTTTCCTCAGTATCCCTGCATCTTCGACTTCTAGAGTCACGCATGTGAATCACCAATCCTTTAGATCGTATTCCAAACAGTAAAGGATAAATCTGTTTTGTAACCACACTATTCAATCTTGGTAATAAGATATTATGAGTCATTGACAAAGGCTCTTCTGTTTAGTCTAATAAACTCTTTTGTCTAGTCAGATCAATCTATCTTTTGATTAACAAAATAATCAAACTATAGATTCGCAATCAATCAATATAGATCTCAAAGAGAAACTATAAGGTGATGCCGATCTCACGCAACTAATCAATCAAGTCTATCAAAGATAAACACGATTTTAGTTGGATCCCAGCCAATTAAGGTTTGTGCACACAATTCACAAGATACGAAAACTAATAAAAAAAACTTCGTCTTCTTCAAATCTTCGTTTGTCTTCAATAACCTGCACAACACTACTTGAACCTCTTGTGATTAATCATGCAAAAAACAGAGTATGTTAACACTGGATTATCACAAGATGTCTTTAGATCCGAAAATGGTTTTAAAGATCCCGTCAATACTTTGATCTAGTTTGAATGAATCTTATATCAGAAGAGAAGATTCTCAAATATAAATAAACTAGGTGAAATCAAAGTTTCAACAACCGTTAGACAATCAAATCAATAATCGAAAACTATAATAACAATGCAATTATCTAGTTTCCCACCAACGGTACTCGTAGAGCTTCTTGATCTCACAGAAGTCTTTAAACGAGCGTGTTAGAGCACTGCTCGTTCGAACTCGCAAGCGTTGCTATCTCAAGCTTGTTTGTCAAGTTTAGTTTCCAAAACTATAAGTCTTGATTTTTAGTCTACTTATAGCTAAGTCTCGGACTAGGATAGAAAGTGTAGTTGAGCTCTAGACTCCACGACGTTCATCATACAAAGACGAAGAACTACTCAAGGAAACTTCATCGACTAAAAGGTATGTGGAGACTTGAACTTATCCATTACTCAAAAGTCTATCTACTATATCTCCTATCTTGAGACAAAAGTCGTATTGCTATATAGACTTCGATTATACACATTTTGTATTGTTATATAGACTTCGATTATACCTTTTAGTCGATGAAGTTCCACCAGTTCCTTGAGTAGTTCTTCGTCTTTGTATGATGAACACCGTGGAGTCTAGATCTCAACTACACTTTCTATCCTAGTCCGAGACGTAGCTATAAGTAGACTAGAAATCAAGACTTATAGTTTTGGAAACTAAACTTGAAAAACAAGCTTGAGATAGCAACTCTTGTGAGTTTGACCGAGTAGTGCTCTAATAACTCCAAAATATGTTGTGACCAGTTATACCTTGATTCCCAATATAGGCTATAATCGGTTACACCTTGCTCCACAAAGTAGCTTGTGACCGGTTACACCTAGCTTCCCGAAGTAGCTTGTGATCGGTTACAACTTGCTTCCCAAAGGTAGATTGTGATCGATTACAACTAACTTCCCAATTCATCTTGTGACCGGTTATACCTTGGATCCCAAAGTAACTTGTGACCAGTTACAACTTGCATTTCAATATAGCTTGTGATCGGTTACACCTTGATTTCCAATGTAGCTCGTGACCGATTACAACTAGCTATGTTATATAGGCTATGATCGGTTATACCATAAATCTCAACAAGTTAAGATAGGTTCTACCTTGTCATCTTATATTGGTCATTCAAAAGATATTCAATAAAGAACCTGACCAATCATGATTTCCTTTCGATTATGAAACAAGTTCATATATGTACTTCCTTTAAACAAATGTTATAAAATATTGTTTCCTAGGATGAAATCATACTTATATAATGCACACATAATCAAACAACTATATATAATAAATTATGTCGATGTCGTATTTATGAAGTTCAAAAGATATGCGTTATACTTCGTAATTAAATAAATTCCTTTACACTTTGATCATAATGTCATGACCAAGTCTAACCACTAGAGTATTATTTATATACATCTTCACATGTTATGTTTTCAATATAATCCGACTTGAAACATATGTTAGGAATGGAAACAAGATCAAGTTAATATTACTAACCTCAAGAGAAAGGATGATGTCGTCGTTGTAGTCGTTACTTCTTCACTTTCTTCAGGTTTTCAGAGTAATACTTGTACGTCTCAACATTCCTAGACTTTCTAGTCCAACCTAAACGAAGTTGACTCCAACATTTAATCAAGCGACTCTAGATGAGTTTTGATACGAAAATATGACAACGAAACTTGACATACCAACGCTTGGTGGGTTCAACCGAGCTATAATCTAACATCTACCATAGTCCTTAGGAACTTTAAAAAAATCATAATCTTCTTCATTTACCCACCATATCACTGGAAGTAACAACATTAGATCACCAAGAAAAATAATAATATGTTCATTGTATCTCTAGAGTTTTGAAACCCCTCAAATCGTCTTCGTTTATTTTCAGGCACCATTAGCATCTATAATTATTCTTCACGCAGACATTAAATATCAATTACTCAAAACTATTGTTATTCGATGGTAAGAATCTTGGCAGCAACTTGTTCCTCCATCTGATCTCGGCAACAAATTCTGTCCAAAATTTAGTATTCACTCAATTTTCTTGTTTAACTCTAAAGTTTCAATCCTATCATTATCAATCACCAAGAATCAATGGCAACACGCCAACATCAATTCTTTCTTGTATTCTTGAACAATCCCCTTTAATTATAGCACCCATCAGAATCATAAAATGCAGCCATAAGGCTTAGTTTATTTAAGTATTTAACTGGATATGGATAATAGGTCATTCCACTATTTCATAATAATAACGGTATTTTAGTAAAAACATGAGATGGTCAAAGTCAATTTACAACTCAAACGCATCAACAACATGTTCTACGACCCTAATATTCCAGAAAACATACGACCTTTTTACAAAACATCTCTAAAAATTTAAATAAATCCCAAACAGCTGAGTTACGGTCTAGGTCGCACTTTTTAAGGTGTTTCACGGATATGCTCTTAATTTTGCTAGTTGTAAACTCTTATCGAAAACTTTATGGGATAAAATAATTGACCACACTCTTGTTCAAAACAGCTTTGTATCACGAGATTTCGAACCAACAAAAAATCTTTCTAATACTTGCTCAGAATCTCATAAAACTATTGAAAACGTTGTGTTTTCTTTCCCCAAAACCATCCTTTCATAGCTTAAGAGTAATGAAAATAAATTCGGATATAAATGCCAACTAAAAAACCTCCAAACAGTTATAAAACGACCATAATGTAATTACCAAAATTAAATGTATATATTAATTAGACATTAATAAGTTGCAAAAACGTTTTGAAAACTTAGAGTAAAGTGGCAAAAAGTTATCTTTTGAGTCACCAAGCCTCCCAAGACCCCTAAGACCCATCTCTCATACTAATGTAATATAATATATAATGCATGTTTATACACCCCACTGATTATGATTTGATCCCTTGTCAAAGATGTGGAGGCCTGAAACGTAACCACCACACCAACATTTTTTTTTTTTGAAATAATAATAAAATTATGTTTTAAAACATATATCCCAACGTTACAACTTTAAACATAGGGAAATCTCGAGTTCTCTGCTTCTCAACTTCCAAAACCATGTATTAAAAGAAGTCACACGTCGATAAAAATTTCTGAAAACGAATATAAAAATGTACACATGGTTCAGATGGGGACGGGCTTTTTTAATAATGCTCCTGTATGAACGTGTCATTTCCTATTACCGAACTAAGGATCTTTTTTATTGATGCTGCTATTTTGCATTCAACTTCAAATAATAAAAGTGACATTGATAGTATAGTTGACATATTGTGTATAGTCTTGGCATTTTAAAAAAGGGGCTCGTTGCTAAAATTTATATGGGGAGGAAGGGAAGGTTTATTCACTAAGAGCAACGATCAGAAAATACATCTCCTCTAAAAAGTTAGCCATGGATACTAATAGATTTGAAATGCTAGCCATGTATACAGAAAATAATGAATATGATGATTATCCAATGTTTCCATTATCGCCTTGATTGAAGAATATGATGGAAGAAGATAATTCTAGCAACATCAAGTTCTCTCTCCCCGGAAGGTTTTCATTTTATTTTTTTTGCATGGTCCCAGGAAGCAAAATGCTAAGCCAAAACATGTAGTCTTTTTAAAAGCTTCTGCATCAAATTTTCGAATGAATTGCTTTCAGTTAGCTCGTAAATATATTCTCTCTCTTTTCAGATTTTTTTTTCCTGCTTCTTTCTTTAGGAGGTTTTGGCTTTAACCCCTCCTGTTTCTGTTTTCTTTTCCTCGAAGTGAGTTTAGCTAAAAAAGAAAAAAACCATTTAACATTATACTTGTTCACACAGATATATCTAATCACAAAAATATGTCGTTCTCCAAGGATAAATTTAACCATTTAATTTAGCATGTTCATGGAGATAAGAACTTGCAAAATCCTACAATAAATATGGTAGGACAGGGTGAAGTGACCCGGTATATTCCCACTGAGTGATCCATATTATCACCACATCGAGTTACCCAATACTACACTGACACGTTAGATTTTTTATGGGCCTCCTTATTTTTCTGGGCCTCCTTATTATTACATATTATGTGCAGATGAATAATTTTATGATAACTCTCCAATAAATTTTTGGGAGTAATAAATTTGAATCTTGAATGTCATTAGTTGGGCTGCACATAGTACGGTCTGGTACGGTTTGAACTGTACCAAATTTGAAATCATGAGAATGGATTCTGTGATTCTAAAAGCGTTAGAATCTATTTTAAGAATCGTTTCGGTTTGCAATAAATGAAATATGTAAAGGTTCAATTTCATCATTTTGAAGTTTAAAATCTCGAATAAGTATCAAGCAATTAATGTTGAAAACCTAGTGCCTAAAGATATAACATTCCTATGGGATGGAAAACAGAAACTTTTCCATCGCGACAATGTTTTCATTGGCAACAGAGACGTTTCCCCTCGATAGAAGCTAGGACAAGCGACCATGGTTATGCCGCTGAGCGGCTATGCTTGAGCTGTACGGTAGTTGTGTAGTCGCTCAACGACTAGCTATATCATCTAACAGTCCTATTCATATATCCTTATTTCAACTCACATATTATATAATTCCACACAAATTAAATCAAATTAAACATTAACTTTCACGCCCCTTGCCCCAAATCCGTCCCAAAGATGGGCAGTCAGATTGTCTCTTAGCATTCCATAAAGATTGTGGTTTTGAATCATGTCCATGTTAAATCTATATTCTCTTGATCTCGTTATAGAATAAAATCTTTCATCAAATATTTATCATCATAAAATTCATCCAGGTAGGATCCCGTTTGGCTTCCCCGCTAACCATGTTATGCAAGACTATGCAAGTGAGCATAATTTTATCCATTTTTGTTGGACTAATAGAACAATATAGGCCACAAATGATGCCGAACTTTATTTTAAGAATCCAAAATGCGTGTTTGAAATTCTAATCACATACATATGAGCCGCGATAAAGTAGGGTTACTATGTATGTCACAACATTTATTGCAAGTCTTAAATTAAAGTTAACCTTTTTGTGTATATTAAGTTTATTAGATAACACTTTTGAGTGTAGGTATGGCTGTTTAGGGTCAAAAATTTACATTAGGAGCGATTTCAGAACTTTAGATCTTCAAATATAAGTGATTTATGCAAAACATTGATGTCGTTTAATGAGCCTAGAAGTTAAAAAAATGTATGCCATATCCAACGATTATGAGTATCCATAACTTTTAAAATTACAGTTTGTTTTGGGTAATGTTATTTATACGGACCTTGCCATTCACCACCCATATGTGTCACACCCAATATTTGCAATCAATACTAATTAATATTCCTGGAAAACTCATTGCATTGGTTGGCATGAATATTTAACGTAATCGTATTCTGGATTTTGTAAAACAATGGACCAAATGTTTCACAAAATATTTTGATATCTTAAACTGTTGTTGTTTTACCTATACGATTGTAATCATCAGTGGCATCCACTGACACCCCTTAACAAAGGTTGCTTATGGATGTGGTGATTTTTGTTCAAGACTATCCCCTCGAACATTTCGTGCATTATACTGATAATTAAATAAAGTTTGTACCAGACAAACCTCTTATTTAATGACCCGACCCTCTACTGATATTGTCCTACTACTTTTATCCGATAGTATGAGGTTTTCAACGGGCATTACTGTGGTAATCTAGCAATAACTCTCCGGGAGGTCATCCATCCCTGGAATACTTCCCCCCACCCCCCGAGCACGTTTAACCGCAAAGTTTACTGCCAACTTTGGAGACAATTATGCCGAAAATGCCCCGGTGTTAGAAATGACAAATCATTGCCAATATTCCATTCGGCTAACCCTACCTGCCGAATTGGGGTATTACAATACCACCACCTAAAATTAGAGTCGTCCTCGGCTCCGAAATATATTCAACCTAAATCTACGACGTCCACTGTCCATCATGAGACAAGTACCTAGACCAACCATCAAGCGTACCTTCTCACCCTCGACAGGTAACCCGTCATCGGCTCTGCTACCATTTGTGATGACCCGAACCTCCACCAATACTATCCCCGCTTAGCTACTGTGGTTATCTGACAGTATGGGGTTTTGAACGGGTATCACTGTTGTAATCCAGCAATAATTTCTCGAGAGGTCACCCATCCCTGGATTACTCCTGCCTGAACACGCTTACCTACAAAGTTTTCGGCCAATTCTGGAGCCAATTGTCCTAAACCTCGGTGTTAGAAAAGGAAAAATCATTGCTTATATTCCATTCGGCTAACCCTACCTGCTGAATGGGGGTATTACATCTTCATTAAGTATTACCATCAAATTTTGGCCCATGCGGAATCGGCACGCTGGAAATCTTTATCCTAGTATACACATCCATGATTCAAATAATCTTGTATCAGCTTTTGGTAGTAATATTCTCTCTCGCCATGTCCATCTTCTCCTCATCACTTCCTTTTAACTCCAGATGGGTATGTGTTTGTCTTGTTTATAATTGCAACATGACGTTTGTTTTTCTTCTAGCCTGATCTGATTCTTAATCTGATTGTTCAATAATATAGCAAGTACTTTTGTTGATGTGCTAGCCATGTCAATTTCCATCTCCAAGTCTGAAGAATTAATATTATGGTCCGTCGAGCAGATATTAGATTGGGTGGAATTAAAGTAAACAAAAATAAATTTTAGATAAGTAAGGATTTGGAAAAATTGATATGTATAAAAGAGGTGTGAGTTGATAGTAGAGATTGTGACTTAATTTATTGTGTCTAAAAAATAAAGCTCTTGCTAATAGCTGTTGAAAGACAGATCATCAATCTTCCCACGTTTTACTGTAGTGGCAAAACCCATTCCCCTATCCACTTGGATTGTCAAATTTAAAAAATTTGAAAATTTCCATAATAATTCCCCTTACCGAAAACATCAAATTTGAAAACCCCAAAACAAATTCCCCAATTTGTGTAACCCTAGATTAAAGAAGAACATACAACATGTTAAGTTCATACCTAATTGTCACCACTTGCTCCAGCTAATTGTTGATATTTATCAAAACTAATCAAAATTTATTTTAAAAAATTTCGTCTATGTCCTTTAGTTGAGCATTTTCTCTTATAAGTCTTACGGAAACAGAAAACAAAAAAACAAAAAAAGGAAGAAAAAGTGGTATTGTCATGCTAGACTGGTGGTCATGCTAAATAAAGCAAGGTGATGGTAGTGGTGCTGGAATTAATGTTTTTCTTCTCTTTCAGACATTAGAGAAGACTGGAGTGATGAGCCGAGAAAGAGAACCGAAGTCTAAAGAAAACTCGACGGTTAATGTTATTATTAATCTGAGGGTTGAGATTGAACTAATTTAAGGGTTAAAATCAATCGGCTTAAACCTAAAAGTTTCCGGTTCGGCTTTAGGATCCACCAAACCTATCAATATCTAACTGTTTACAAAATTTTCTAATTTGCTAGATTAATAGTTCGGTTTAATCAAGACTGGTTCGATTTCACGGTTTGAAACGGTTTTTATACGATCCGATCATTGGTACCCACCAACTTCACTATAATACGAAATAGTCACTTGATCACATTACAATTGAATAGCATAGGCAGGAGAAATTTGATGTCATTGGATGCGTTTATACAAGAGGGGGTGCTTGTACAATATAACTTAAACAAATATGTTCTTTTTCAAACTTTCCAGTTCAAGTACTATAAACTAATAAACTTGTCCATTAGTGTTAAGGAATTTCACCAATTAAAGATTCCCAGTTTCCCACTAACCCTTTCATCACTACCACCACTCTATATATTGAATTTTTTATAGATGATCACATCTCCCTTTAAATTATTTGCAATTCACTTCAAGATTCCTGAAAGTTGAAACTCCTCATCAATATAATCTCCCCAGCCCTTTCTTTACCTTACATGGCTTCTTTAACATTTAGAACCATTGCAAGTAACACTTTCCCTTCAGGTCTAGCAGACTTTGGAGTGTCGGGAGCTCATACGAGAGGAGGTCTCACGGTTGCATCGAAAAAGTGGTGTAACCGAGGTGTAAAAGTTACTAATGTTGCGACTAGACCGCCTCCTCAGTCTATTTCTCTAGCTCCAGATATTGAATCTACTGATGAAGATGAACATAAGTCAGTAGCATGGACTAGTATTCGACAAGAACGGTGGGAAGGGGAGCTGGCTGTGGATGGCGAAATCCCGTTATGGCTGGTATTTTTCTGAACATATATGATTTTAGTTTTTGGTACTTTTATTATTCTAGGGAGTCTTATTGCATATAGCATCTACCTGAATGTCTTAAATAGGACTCTCTCCGTGTTTTAAAGAGTGATACGTAAAGATTTGTTTGCATGACTAAGGATTTGGGTTTGTCTTCCATTTTTTTCACAGAGTGGTACATTACCTGAGGAATGGACCAGGACTATGGGACATAGAGGATTACAAATTCCGGCACCTTTTCGATGGCTACGCCACTCTTGTACGCCTCAACTTTGAAGATGGCAGATTAATAGCAGGTCACCGTCACGTGGAATCTGAAGCATATAAATCAGCACAAACAAATAAAAAAATATGTTACCGAGAATTTTCCGAAGTACCGAAACAAGACAGCTTCTTGTCATATGTAGGAGAGCTTGCTGGACTTTTCTCTGGAGCAACACTGACGGATAACGCCAACACAGGTGTGATCAAACTAGGAGATGGCCGAGTTGTATGTTTAACGGAAACGATCAAAGGATCAATAGTGATTGATCCGGATACCTTGGATACAGTCGGGAAATTCGAGTACACTGATTCCTGGAATGGGTTAATTCATTCGGCTCACCCTATCGTGACCGATACAGAATTTTTGACTCTACTGCCTGATTTGATCAGGCCGGGATATGTTGTTGTTAGAATGGAACCAGGTTCAAATGAAAGGAAAGTAATCGGCAGAGTTGAATGTTCCGGTGGGCCAGCGCCGGGGTGGGTCCATTCTTTTCCGGTGACTGAACATTACATTATTGTTCCGGAAATGCCTTTGAGATATAGCGCAGGGAATTTACTTAAAGCCGAGCCAACACCACTCTATAAGTTTCACTGGTATCCTGATTCTAAAGCCTTTATGCATGTCATGTGTAAAGCTAGTGGAAAAATTGTAAGTTCATCATCTCTTTTTCGCAGTTAAGATTTTGATGATGCTGACTTATGATTTTCTAGCCGATGATTATACTGCTAGGAATTATCATCTATTTTGGAAGTTTGTGAAGAACCCAAAATAAATAGTATGTACTAGGTAGTATGATGATTCTAAAGCCCAAAGGTACAACTTGCCATTTTGACTTTGAGTTCATTCCTTGTATACGGGTCCATGAGTTATTCAATCTTTTTACAAAATTTTACTGTTCCTCATTTCAGTTTCAGCTCATTTTTTTTCTTTTTCTTGCGCTGGGGCTGCTATCTCCAACCATATGAGCTATATTTTTAGATCATCAATAATGTAACAGCGCGAGAGCACTCAGTTTTCTAATTTTGACAGATATTTTGATTAACCAAGTTATATATTTTTATTTAGGTGGCAAGTGTGGAGGTTCCTTTATTTCTGACATTTCATTTCATAAATGCGTACGAAGAGAAAGATGAAGAAGGAAGGGTCACGTCAGTTATTGCTGATTGCTGTGAACATAATGCGGATACGTCTATTCTTGACAAGCTAAAACTAGAAAACCTTCGAAAATTTTCCACTAAAGATGTCCTGCCGGATGCAAAGTAAGTATCACATAATGTTAATTCCATCCCATTATTTCTGTAAACAGTGCAGACACTTTTGTCTAAAATTGCTCGTATTTCAGGGTTGGAAGGTTTATAATTCCTCTAGATGGAAGCCCAAAGGGAGAGCTAGTAGCAGCGTTGGACCCAAACCAACATGGAAGAGGGATGGATATGTGCAGCATCAATCCATTATACTTGGGAAAGAAATACAGATATGCTTATGCTTGTGGAGCTCAACGTCCATGCAATTTCCCCAATACTCTCACCAAGGTAACCCCTTTTCCTTTTCGGTACATGTCCATAGGAATTCTCTGAGTAGCTTAAACTAATATTTTGATCATCTTTGCATATTAGGTTGATTTATTCACGGGTACCGCAAAGAATTGGCACGAGGAAGGTGCTGTGCTATCAGAGCCTTTCTTTGTCGCTAGACCAGGTGCTATCGAAGAAGATGATGGTAAGCCACCGTTCGATATCAAATTTGATTAATGATGAACCTTAAATTTACCTTTTCATTTTGGTTGCTCAATTTGAGTTTTGAACTTCAAACTTTGTTTGGACATGTAGGTGTGGTGATTTCAATAATAAGTGATAAAAATGGGGGAGGATATGCGTTAGTGTTGGATGGGACTACGTTCCAAGAGATCGCGAGAGCAAATTTTCCGTATGGTCTTCCATACGGGTTACATGGATGTTGGGTTCCAAAGGAAATAGTATAAGTAACGAACTGGTGTGTGTGTATAATTTAGAATTTAGTAATGGTTAAAAAAAAGTTAGTGATTATTAAGGGTGTTTTTGCAGGTACTTCCTCGAATAGAAGAAGATTATATTGCTTATCTTTGATTGAGAAAACCATATATTGTACACAGTTGTACATAAGACATCGATGTAATTTTGCATTTAATTTACTAAAAGAAGTATTTGGGTTGCAAACGAGTGTTTCCCTGTTAAAAAGACAAAAATAAGTTTTGTAGAAAGAACTTACATGAACATGAAGTGAGCAAAAGCTACAAACCAAGGCCCAAGAAAACTTTCATGTGCTCTTTGATACGAGTCATTACCATATGCAGCTAAGTTGTCCACAAAGAAATGAGTTTTGGCTCCTGCGTTTTCTATTTCCTCCCTTGTTCCCTGGTTAAAGGAGATGCCACTTGCACTCGTATTTTATATTTAGTTGCACCAATCAGCCAAGCTCCAATTCTTGGTTATGTTTGTGCATCAAGTTCTTTAAATTTGGATAGATTTTGTAGGAAACAAGCATTGCTGTTGCAGTGGATAGATTTTGTGCATCAAGGTCTTTAAATTTGGATAGATTCTTGGTTATGTCTGACCATAATCCTCTTCTGATGATTTCGGAACCCGCAGTGTCTTCTAAGCCTTATTTTAAGTTTGATAGGGTATGGGGGAGCACATGGATTTCGTGAAGAACGTTCAACAGTGGTGGGGATTTATGAACTATAATGGGAGTGCGAGTTCTAGTTTTTTTCTAAGCTCCAGAATTTGAAGCATTTTATAAAGCAATGGAGAATGAAGGAGTTTGGAAATATTCTGGGGATAAAGCTGAACTCACTTGAAGAATTCATGAGTTAAATATTTTAGAGGAAACGGGGCACTGCAACACCACCAGTTGGAGGAAAGAACTCAATGTAAGTTAAAGCTGGAGAACATAAAAGCAATGGAGGCAAGAAAATGACAGTTGAGGGCAAAGCAGAATGACTTCTGGTGGGGTGGATTGGAATATGCGTTACTTCCATAGTATTGCAAGTGCGAGAAAGAAGCGTAACACAATTGTCAAGCTCCAAGTTGGAGGGATAGATTGTTTTGAGTCGACCACTATCAGGGAAGAGTTAAGAAGTTTCTATATTAATTTGTTCTCTCAGGGAGATGAAGTTAACTCGAGTATGGAGAATTTATATTTTCCAAAAATTAGAGAGACGAATAAATTATAGCTTGAACGTGTGTTTACGGAGGTGGAGGTTTGACAAGTTATTAAGAAGATGGGAAGAAATAAGGCCCCGGGTCCTGATGGTTTCACGGCTGAATTTTTCAAGAGTTGCTGGAGTGTTATAAAAGACGATTTCATGAAACTTGTTAGAGATTTCCACAGGTACGATTCCATTGATTGACGTTTCAATTGTTCTTTTATTACTCTAATTCCGAAGAAGGGGGACTCTTGTACTCCCAAAGACTTTAGGCCTTTTAGTCATATTGGCAGTGTTTACAAAATTTTGTCTAAACTGCTAGCGGTAAGGTTGAAGAAAGTGATGCCATATCTTATTTCTGACTTTCAAGGAGCGTTTATTCATGACAAGCAAATTTTAGATGGAGTTCTTATTACTAATGAATGCGTGGATAGTAGGTTAAAAGATAAGAAGACCGATACGTATTCTTTGTAAGATTGATACGGAGAAAGCCTACGACAATGTCAATTGGCAATCTCTATTTACAATTTTGCAAAAGCATGATTTTGGTTCTAAATGGATACAATGGATCAATTGGTGTGTTACTTCGTCTCATTTGTCTGTTTTGGTTAATGGTAGCTTGACGGAGAAGTTTAAATCCAGCAAAGGCTTACAGCGAGGTGACTCTTTATCTCCATATCTTTTTCTTCTGGTGGTGGAGGTTCTTTCTAAGTTGATAAATGATGCAGTGGAGAGGGGTCAGATTTCTGGGTTTTAGGTTGTCGAAAATGGTTCTATTATTTCTCATCTTCAATTTTATGATGATACACTTATATTTATTGATGCAAGCATGGAAGAAGTGAGAAGAATTTTGATCATTCTGGCCGTATTTGAAACTGTTACTGGGTTGAAACTGAATTTAGATAAAAGCACAATGATTAGTGTTGGAGCTGACGCGGTGATTGATGCATTATCTAGAGAGCTTGGGTGCAAGATGGAAAAATTACCTTTCACTTATCTAGGAATGCCCATTGGTGAAAATTGGTGTAGTACTTCGGTATAGGAGTATGTATTGATCAGAATGGATCAAAAATTGGCCACATGGAAGAAAAGCAAATTAAATGAAGCAGGTAGACTTATTCTTTTCAAGAGTTGTCTTGTTTCATTTTCCAGTTAGTGTGGAGAAAAAGATGGTGCGGATTATACGTAACTTTTTGTGGGGAGCAGCGGAAAGTACAAGGAAATTTGTTTGGGTTGCTTATACCTAAATATGCATACCTAAGGAGAATGGAGGGTTAGGTGTTAAATTTTTGAGAACTACTGACCAATCTTTATTGATAAAGTAGGTTTGGAGATACTCGAAGAAAAAAAATAGCCTTTGGAGGAAGATTGTTAACCAGAAATTCAAGAGGAACATGGAGTTGTTAATGCAGATGTTGACAACAAGCCACAGTGTAGAAGTCTTTGGAAGAACGTAATGAACATGGTTCCCACCGTCCAAGCCATGACACAGTTTATAGTGAGAAAATGGTAAAAGAATCAGATTCTGGAAGGATAGATGGTTGGATAGAGGAAGATTGCAAGACTTATTTCCGGTTGCTTATAAAGATGCTAAAAGAAAGGACGCGACCATTGCTGATATGATTGTGAACAATAATTGGAATCGTGATTTCAGGAGGGCTTTGAATGCGAGCGAGCAGTTGGAATGGGATTTTCTTCGACGTGATATCTCTCATATTCCGATATTGGTCGTAGAGGAGGATGAAATGATTATTATAATGAATTTTAGTGCACAAAAGTGTTATGAAGCTTTGTCAGGTATCTATGATACATGTAACTTCGACAAACACATTTGGAAAGGATATATCCCTAACAAGGTAAGCCTTATTCTTTGGGCTTGTTTTCATGACTCGCTACCAACTAGGGACATGTGGGCTTATCGTGGCAGAGGCATTAAAAGTGATTTATGTGTTTTGTGCAATGATGAGAGGAGACTTCAGATCATATGTGTGACAGACCGGAAAATTACTCATAGCGCGCCTGGGCGCGCAGGCCATAACTTCCCCGATGCGCCATGATGATGCTACTTACCGGGCCTTAAAGCTAGGCAATGCATGTTCATTTTCCCTTGCAAGCATGCTCGTGGAGCATGATGCATCTAACTTAGCTTCCACACTATTCCAACTTACCCTTGTCATGCGAAAGGTTTAAAGCCTCTAAGGATATGACCGAAGCACCTTACATGCATCACTGGCTTCTGAGTCTTGTCCAGGCATAAGGCATGCCTTGAACTTACGAAAAGGCAATTATAGTCCTAATACCCCCTCTTCACTTAGCTTAGGCATTGCTGAAAGCATGCACTTTTCTTTCTCTTGCCAAGGGTGCATCAATCAGGCTCATGCCGTACTTTTCTTAGGCATATGCAAGCTCCGCTACTTGCATACCGATGTAGTTTACTTTTTGCTCCATGCGCAATTCGCAATTGGTGCATATGCCAACTCCTCGTAGCTTGATATGTAGTATGAAATCCAGTGAAAGGCATGTAAATAGCCTCATCAAGTGTGACCACAATCATTTCTTGCATCGCAATACCGAGCCAGATGATATGAGAGGCCAATATGCCGCAATCATCTCGCAATTAGATGATATGAGCTACAAAGTGCTGGACCGGCAATGCTGCAACTCATTGCGGCTTCCTACGTACCCTTCCCTACTCTAAAGGGATCAAGCACTGACTGTAGTTCAACCACGAAGGGACAGAATCTTAAGCCAACTCGTTTGCAAGGCCGTGACCAAGCAATAATCGTAATGACCTAGTCCATATAAGTCGTTCCGTCAAAATGCATCCATATGATGCATATTTTTCCCACGGCATGGCATAATGATGCCCATGCTTAATATGCTCCATTGGAAAGGCTACACAACTATAAATGAGGCCTAAGCATCATTTATACTCTTTCGGCTAAGCTATGAAGATTACTTGGTGCATGGTCCGCGTATACACCTTCAACTAACTACCCCTCCATATATATGTTTTAAATACATTTTTACAACTTAGATTAGGGGAGGAAAATGACTTCACCAAGTCCCAAGTCCATGATGGCTGCACATTACTACCCTGGCCAACTGCAATGTACGGTCGTGATGGTTGTACATTCAGTTTTAGCTCACATACCAGTTCCAATGCCCGACCATGATAGCTAAACATTACTGAGATAGGTCCACTGAAGGGCCCTGATGGATGTATTTCCATCTTTGACCCATAGGCCACTCCAATGTCCAGTCATGATGGCTGTACATTTCCAAGGCAAGCCTGCTATGGCCTGTTGCGATATTGGCCATAGGCCAATGACCTGTGTAATGCTCTATTGTGGCTCTACTTTGCTCTAAGCCAGCCTTCCAATTAGCCTGAAGCACCTTTGGTGCGAAATTGGCTCTTGGCCAATACATCTTACAACTTGTACCCTCTTGGTGTGATATTGGCCCTTGGCCAATATATATTCGCATTGCGCGTTACTTGGTGCCATATTGGCTCTGGGCCAATGTTCCTCTTAACACGCAACGGAGCTTGAGATGAAGCTTCATCTCATGCCATGATGCATCTTTGCGCATGCGCCATGCTAAAAACACGGGATGTTATAATATCCACCCCTTTACATAATTTCGTTCCCGAAATTGAAAAAAAAAACTATTGTGGACAAGCTCTTTGATTTGGATTCTTGAGCAAAAGTCCCATACCAGATGCTCAGAAATCACAAGGTTTCTTTAGTTGGTCGCAGACGACAATTTGAACCTTCTGAGCAAACATCCCATACCGCATACTCAGGAATCCAAAAAGATTCCACAATGTTACCAAGAATCTCAATTGGCCAGTTGCAAAAAGGATATCTCAACAAGGTATCCTAGATGGTGTCCCATACCATCACCCAGGAATCCCTAAGGTTCACAAGGTTGGTGCCAAAGATTTGGCACTAGTATAACACAACATGCGACTTTTATTTGTCATACTGTGTGGAACAGGATCCAGTTGCCCACCGTCCCTGTCGGTCATCCAGGTTGCCACTCGTAAGTGGGATGCTATCCGGCCAGACAACGCACATTTTTTGCCAGTTTCCAACGTGTGAGGGTGATCAGTCCCATTGTCTTCCTACCGTTCCAAATGGTCTTCCGGATATCCACACATAAGTGGGATGCCGCTTAGGCCAGGCAAGATCATATTACTTTCCAAGCTCAACTCGATTCGCATAGTAACTGGCATAGAAATTACAAACTCTTTCCGTGCAAAAGTTGACCTACTGTCCAACTTTAAGGTTTCCATTTAAGGAAGATACTCGCTAATGAGTCCACTCCGCACAGTCCCTAGAGTTATCTCGGAACTTCCTCTGATACCAACTGTGAAAGAACGGAAAATTACGCCTAGCGCGCCTGGGCGCGCATGCAATAACTTCCACGATGCGCCATGATGCCGGGCCTTAAATCAAGGCAAATGCATGTTCATTTGCCCTTGCAAGCATGCTCGTGGAGCATGATGCAGCTAACTTATCTTCCACACCATTCCAACTTACCCTTGTCATACAAAGGGTTTAAAGCCTTGAAGGCTATGGCCGATGAACCTTACATGCATCACTGGCTTCTAAGTCTTGTCCAGGTATAAGGCATGCCTTGAACTTACGCATAGGCCATTACAGGCCTAATACCCCCTCTTCACTTAGCTTAGGCATTGTTGAAAGCATGCACTTGTCTCACTTGTGCCAAGGGTGCATCAATCAGGATCATTCCGCACTTTCCTTAGGCTTATGGAAGCTCCTCTACTTGCATACCGATGTAGTTGACTTTCTTATCCATGCACAATTCGCAATTGGTGCATATGCCAACTCCTCGTAGCTTGATAGGTAGTATGAGCATCCAGTAAATGGTATGCAACTAGTCTCATTAAGTGTGGCAACAATCATCTCTTGCATCGTGATAGACGCATTTATGTGTCTATTTTCATCTCTATTGTGTATATTTTTAGTACCCATTTTTGTACTAATGTTGGTATTTTATCCCTTTGTAGGTATTTTTGGGGAATAAACATTTTTGGGAAAATCGGCTCGAAAAGTTGTCTAAATGCACCCCAATGGACAAGTGTTATACGGACTCCAGCAGCGGATAAGGGGCACCCATGGCTATGTGTAGCCTAAATTCATCTTTAGCACCCATCTTCAACATTTGAAAACAGATTTTGGCGGGAATTTTTTTTTTTTACTGGCAGATTGATTGATCGAATTTTGGATGATTTTTAAGGCGATTCAAGGGCTGATTTTCATTGGGTTAACCCTGTTAAGGATAAACAAGTATGGTATGAGCTGTAGAATCGATTAAACAGGGATAGAAATCCGTGTTGGAGCAAAACAGGGAGAATTCACGATTTGAGTTTTTTTCGGTTTACAAAAGAATTTGTGAAGAGTTTACGGCAAGATTGAAGTGTATGGAGTCCTTATTCAGTCCTGAGAGAGTTTGAGAGAGTTTGGAAACCAAGTTAACGCGTAAAAAGAAGATTAAAATCCCGTAACGTGCGGTGAAGAAAAAACGAAAAGATTTGGATTAACTCGAGTAATTTTGGGGTTTGGTGGATATATATAGGTTGATTCGAGTCATATTGAGGAGCAACAAAGTTTAGGGGAAAGTTTAAAGCCTTAGAGAAGCGTAAAAAAATCAACTGGAGTCGATACAGAAACTTTTCTGCTGCTGCAAAGAAGAAGAACACGAAGAACATTAGACCCTCAGAGACAGTTTCCTGCAGTCACCGAAGCCTTTCAGCGACAATTCCGACTTCTGATTTAGACCTTCAGCAACTGCAGAATCCGCTGTTTTAACACTTTTCTCCCTTTTAATCAACTTTTGAGCCATAAACATGTATTTTGAGATTATGATTAATATGAGGAGCTAAACCCCTTAGCCGAGGCGATGGAGGAAGCCATTGTTCCATGAAAAGTGGTATAGTTCTATTTTAATT
>JAJJMB010008995.1:112637-149738 GCA_023531105.1 Papaver atlanticum
CAAAACCAACTTAGTGCATACAGCATGGGCGTTAATGGGACTTATCTGCGGTGGCCAGGTAGTATTCCATCTTAAACATGTTTATTTTGTTACGATATTGGGTATCGGATTGTGTTATGGGAAGCTTCATTTACTTGCGATTATGTAAACTTAATTACATTAATTGTGCCTATCGTAAAATAGGCTGAAAGGGATGCAACACCCCTGCATCGTGCGGCGAAGGTTTTGATTAATAACCAAATGGAAAATGGAGATTTCCCACAACAGGTAAACTATGGAAAACCAAAAACTTGATATTCCAGCACAGGAACCACAATCCATGGGGAAATTTGTCTAATGTTTCCACTTTCTATATTGACTTATGCAAATATTTTGTTTGCAGGAAATTACTGGAGTGTTTATGAAGAACTGTATGTTACACTACGCAGCATTTAGAAACATTTTCCCATTATGGGCACTTGGAGAGTATCATAGGAAAGTCTCAATCCCATACTAGAAACTCCTAAATTAAGTTAGCAATTTTTATATATGTAAAGTATCATGATGTCAAATTGTATGAAATACAATAAATAATTTCACCAGTTTACATTTTTGTTTTCTTGCTACATCGTCAATCACAATCAATCATTTGTTATTTTCTGGATATGACTCGTCTGACTGACTCTGACTTGTCTGGATTTGATTGAAATAATCTTATTTGATTGAAATAACCTTACTTATTTTGGGTGTGACTCGATATGTTTGTTTTTTGAGTTATATCTGATTCATTAATCTCAAAAATACACGAGTCAGTGGATTGGTCTCATGAGTCGGGGACATTTTATTCCTTGACTCAAAGGTGTCCGAATTAGGGTTAGATTTGAGTCGGGTCGAGAGTCAAATTTGACTCAAACTAAGAAACAAACGGTCTGATATTTGACTTGTGCTGAGTCTGAGGGTCGAGTCACATCCAGACACCGAGTCAGCAAAAAATAAATACCCTCCCGCGTTATCTATATAAATACACTGACAATCTGAAACAAAGTTTTGATGGAATTAGAAAGCTATTCATACTAGTTATTCCATTCCCGTATTATATCTGATTCCAAATCAACGGGACTATTTACCAACTAAGGAGCAAGACATAAAAAGAACTTTGTTGTAGAATTAGGATTAAAGTGTCCAAACTCCGAAACAAAACAAAAGGGTGGTCTAGAGGCGAAGAGCATGAACACAATGAGTGATACTTTACTCACTAAATGACACTCAAAATTTCATCATGTGGATATATGGATGTGTCTTATAGGTCTGCTCGACTTGAAGTTCTCCGATTGAGAGCTGAAATTCAGTTTGAAACCACTCACTTTTTTTAAGATTCGAACTGCTATGTCGAAAGAACATAAACGTAGACTTTTTAGAGGGAAGTTTGATACTTATGACAATCTAGTGATTGAACATCATGACAACGTTTTACCATTTGGCATATATCTATAACAAATTTAAGAGTGTTTCCCAAGAAAATTTTATGTGCATGCAGTGGGAGAGATTTTAAAAATAACATGCAAATCTATCTATATGTCCTTTGTATCTCTTTAAATCATTAGGGAGACAAGATGGATATGATACCTTAGAGAATTCTTCAGGGCGGGGACGACACTATCAGGGCATAGCTTAGAAGTGATAAAGAGTTCATCTCGAGATTTTATTAAACCAAGTCGAATTGCTTCAGCTACAACTTCACCAAGAGATTCTTCAGACTGGTAAAGAGCAACGGTATCTAAATGTCTGTAACCAGTCTTGATAGCATTCCAAATGGCCAATAGCGAAACTTCCCAGTATCAGATTTCTCAAGAAGCCGAAAAAATTACAAACAGAATTTGTCTTTAAGATTGTTGGAAAATATATGCGGTTTCGGTTTCTCAGAAATCCTGTTCATGTGACAAACAAAATACTAATAAGAAAAGAGTTAGAAAGACTTATCGGATTGGTTGATCGAGGCGAGGTAATCCTCTTTCCTTAAAGACAATTCATCCCCGCATATGGTGCTCACGGTTCTACGGATGTCGCCTTCCAAGATACAACGATCATGCTTTATAGTAAGTAGCACTACAATACTATTAGGCCAGCGAATATTGACAATTAATGTGCCCTTAAATGACTCTGACTCCTGACATAAAAGACTTGTTTTCCTTTTATCTCAAAAACTTGTTAAAAACTCATACAAAACTAAAACAAGAAATGGGTATTTATAGAATCAATAGTGACTCTACAAGGTGTCTTTTCACCAATAGGTGACTCACCATGGCCAATGGTGACTCTCCATAACACCTATTCATGACTAGATGTCTTATGGTGAAAAGGTATAACCCATTCACATCTCTTGGAGTTTCAAATTCAAAATCAATTTTCACTCACACAAATATTTTACCCAAAATTCCAACAAACACAATGTTTGATAAGGTTGAAGAAGAAGGATAAATATGTCTGACTTGTTAGTGATATTTGTTCTTCAAGCTTGTTAATAATAAATTTGATTTTGGAATTCCAATTAACACAGATCAAGGGGTCAGAGTAAAATCAAAAATATATAAAGGGAAAATCCAATACAAAATCAGAAGGACAAATTAAAACACTGCCAACAAAAAATTGAATCAATGGCAACCTAAAGAAAGGTGAAACGGACATTTAGCACATAGATGCAGAGGAGTATAGCCCTTAAGAATGAAGAAGAATAACCACTTGTATTCAAATATTTTTACCTGATTACGACAGCTTTTAGCATCTTTAGTCTCTGATTGTAATCGTTGGTCTACTAATATGCTGCTCATGACAATACGCCAATGCAAATACCAATGCTAGCTCGATGAATCTATAGATACAAGTGGGTACATTAGGGTTAACCTGAGGATATTTTCTTCTGTGGGTTTGTAAAGGAGAGGAGAAGGATTGGTTATGTCCGTTGTTACTGTAGCCCACGGTAGCTCAGGCGAAGGAAACGAAGAAAGAGGGAGAAGAAACCATCGCTCGCTTTGTCTGCTTTGAGAAAATTACAAATCCGAACTCCACGGAATTAACTGGTTCCATAAAAGGAATTCCCGGTAGCATAGCCGTGGAATCCAAAAACTCTAAGCTGATGTATATATATAAGATAAAACAAACCCTATCATTCCTAGCCGTCGAAGTCAAAGCTTGATCCGAATGTGGTGGGCCGCCGGATGACCCTCCCAGCTAAATCCTGATTGACTTTTTGATCATAAAGACAAAGACCACATCTTGTTGTAACATTTATCTAATGAAACTTATTGTCTAGCCATCATCCGTGGAGATACTAATTGGGTAACTTTTATTTTAATATGGATGCAACAAGCTAATTGATAGTTGTGGAAAATCCCACAACTACACCCGTGTAATGATAATAACACTAAGTCTAAGTCATGTTGATCAATCTAGACATTAATGATATTATTCACCACTTTGACACTTGTATAATCTTTCTAAACTCTTTATAGTGGAAGAATACAACTTTTACAACGGATTCAAGCTAAGTTTACATTCAACAATGGAGAAATACAAAGATGGAAGCTAAGTTATATGATGGAACTTGTCTCTTTACTGATAACTTTCTTAGTATATTTCTCTCAACTGATCTCTCTTTCTTTCTATCATTTCTGAGCCCTTATATAGGAAAATATACCAGTAGAAAACAATAATGATTCACGTGCAAGATCTCAGTTGACTGATTCTGTTTCAGTTTTTCTTATTCGCCAGGATTTTGGGAGATGTCTCTATCCGTCGCACTGCTGCTTAGTTCTTCGCGCTTCTTCTAGTGGAGTTGGTAGTCGCGTTATCTTTACCGGGTAACTATTAATCGCGTTCTTCATCTATTATCGCGTGATTAATCTTCGCCTTATTTCCTGATAATTGTCACATCTTCGTGCTTAAGATTGTTTTGCTCAGAGCGAAATTGTGCATTTGTCTTGTGCGATATTTCGCCCCCACATTTTGCCTCTTCTCGCATTGCTCTTCTACAAGTGGAACAATGCGAGAATTCTGGTTAAGCTTCGTACTAGTCGATCTCTCCTTTTCATTTTCCCGTACTCGACATTTTTCCGTGTTTTCCGTATGATAATTTCAACGAGTTGTGACTTGTCTTTTCCCGATTGAAACATCAATGCTACTGCTTTTGACTGGCTACTGCTATAGCTGGTTCGCTTGCTTTCAATAAATACTTTCGAAGAGAGAGATTCATCTCTTTTACTTTCCTATTTATTCTTCTTCTTCTCCATTTCATAAGGATCTGTTTTTACTTTTACAGAGATTAGCTTCCTGAGAGCTTTATCATTATGTCGAGCCAATCCGTCGTTCCTTCTTCTACTTAATCATCTCCTCGGTAAGTATTACTTAAATCTGGGAAATTTTGTTTGAGTTCTTTTATTTCTGTTGCTATTGTTCTTGATATTCCGTCCGTTTTGTATTCCCATACTTATTCCCGCACCCAACTTATCTTCCTCAGCCGTATTCAGTCGAAACCTCCGATGAATCCCGTCAGGGTCACGAAGCAGAAGCAGGATTCTCGTAAGCGAAAGCCTTCGCAGGATCAAGCAATTAGGGCTGACGAGGGTTCTCTTCAGAAGAAGAAGGCTACGCATCACCCTGCTCTTGTCTCCGTTGTGAGTCCATTATCGTTCTTGGCACCAGCCGCTGTCCCATTTCATGCCCCGACGAAGGGTGAGATGACCACTACTCTATCTCCGCAACCTATTTCAATGCTCGCTCCTGTTCGCGAAGGATCTTCTACAACAGTCGTGTGTTCTCCTTCTGACGATACTATCGCGAAGAATGTCCAGGCGGAAAACTCTGTTGCTAACAACGCGGTTGTTGAAGCTTCTCAATGGTCTGAGTTGGCTTCTCGCGCACTTGATATTTCTCCTCCCAAAGTTGATTCTGATTCGTCTCAGCTTTCTAGGCGTGAGAAACTTATCGCCCGTGAGTCTTCAGTGAGGTTTTGCTTTACTTATGTTATTATTCCCTTCACTTGGTTTTTCCTTAATTCTTATTATTTGGTATTTCCTAGGAATTCCGTCGTCGCTTGGTTCAAACTGAAGAGTATTGCAAGTATGAGAAGGTTATCGATGATTTGAAGGAACATGTGTCCAAGATGACTGCCGAGGAGAATGATGCTACTAAGCTTCGCGCGAAAAATAAGGAGCTTACAGGTAAGCTTCTTAAATCTGTCATATTTTGTGCGTCTATTTTCCCTTTACACCGCCCTTCTTGATCTTAGGCTTTTTGTACTTAAGATTTAAACCAGAAGCGTATGCTCGAACGATATAATTTTGATTTTGCCGCTAAGGATGCAAAAGATTAGAATGTCGCCTTGAAGACTCAGATTAGTCAATTGGAAGGCGATTGTTCGCATTTGCATGATCAAATAAATGATCTCCAAGTTATTAACTCTGGTTGGTGTGCTCGTTCGGATCAACAGAGTTCCTTGGAGGGTCGTCTCCAATTTGTTGAATCGTACTCTTCTTGACGAGAATCGCACTTTGTCTGATGACAATCGTAGTTTAAAGGATAATAAGCTTTACTTTGATGGTGCATATTATAGGCTTCAACGAGACCGTCAACTGTTAGAGAATTCACTTCAAACTCAGAAGAATGTAGTTAATGATTTGGCATCGAAATTTAGGAAATTATCAAGTGAAATGGATGAAATTTTCCACAGGAGAGATAAGGCATTGGGGGATTTAAAGTCGTTTCAAGATGTTAGTCACCAATCACTATTTTTGCGTGACGCGTTGGTTAGCTAGAACAATCTATGCGATGTTAGTTCACAGAATGAAGGTAGTCGTGAAGGATGCCTCAGTTTCTGCCACAGTATCATATCTTTAAGTTTTGTCGTTTTAATCTATCTTTCTTTCTGATTTTTCGCAGAGTCTGAGTTGTCGCTTCAACAAGAGATAACCGTGCTGAAGAAGAAGCTTGAGAATTCCGATGAGGGGTTAATTAAGGCTCACAAAGAGCGAGATTCTTCTTCTCAACAACTTTCCACGGTTTCTCATCTAGTGACTGATTTTTCGCACGAACGTGACGAGTTGCGACAGGTGAAAGAGAAGCTGGAGTGTTCTTATTCTTCTCTACAGCAGGAATTCCAAATGTTCGTTGATGGGGCTGCAAAGAGGTATTCCAAGGTGACTCAACGTCGCGTGAATGAGGAGACTCAACTTGCGGTCGATTGTGTTTTGCACGAAGCATGGGCTCTCACGCGAAGAATATCCCCAAGTTCCTGTTAGCGATGATGAAGATGACGAAGAATCTAACGCGAATTTTTATCTGGACGAACACGTTGATGGTGGGGAAAAGTCAGTCAAGCCGCAGGAATCTGGTCCTGTTGATGCTAGTGATGATGAGAAAGAAGAAAACCGTTCCCAGTCCGAGGGTGGTGGTGTCGCAAATGAGCAAGCCGCTGAAGGTGCTGATGCTTTGGTGCAGACTAACCAGTCTATACCCGAAGCTACTAATTCCTCTTCCGCTATTCCTGATGTTGTAAATTCTTAGGTTTTGTTCTTTCCTTTGTTTGTGAACATCTTTGTCTTGTCTTAAATGATTGTGTGGGTGCTCCCAAGCTTGGGGGGCGTAACATTTCTTCTTTATTAAACTGTGTTTTTGTTTTCTCTGTTTTCTGCATCCAAAGGGTTATAGTAGAACAGAAAACCAAAATTGAACCTATCTTGTAACCTATTATCGCTGATTTTATGTATACTCTAGGGTATCTGACTGACAAGGTGGGAAGCATGTAGTTTTTGTATTCCCGTACTTGCCTCTGCATTCCACCTTTGAAATAAGTTTGTTGTTCTAAATATCATACTTGGTATAATATGAAATACGCTATGCCAGTGGTGCGAATATTTTACATATGTGGACTAAGTGATAATACGGAAAGTAGCATAGTGCGAGCTAATAATTCAAGAAGGACTCATGCTTAGGCGAATATCAAGATTATGAGAGTCTTAAATTGAAGCGAAAGTTAAAGTTGTACTTTCCCTTATTTGATTGTTGAGTTATTGATAATGTTTCGCCCTTTGTATTTCGTGGTTATGATGCCTTTGCTTTCATCGCGTTCCTTTGGAGCTTGTGTTCGTGTAGCTTTGATGAATTTTCTTTAGGTCTTACTTGCCTCCTAAGTAAGGTCTTATCGTCTTCCCACGCATATATAGAACTTAAAGGACTTATGGTCGCCTTGGGCAGGGTCTTCACTCTGTTTGGCGACGAAATCGCAATTCCATGTGCTCTTGCGAGTCATTAGACATTGATCTCGCCTTATCTTTGTTATAACATTGTTACCTCCTCAGGTTTTATCTGCGAAAATGCGGCAGGCCTTAAATACTCCTGTGAATACAAGCCCCGATACATTTCCGCCTTGACACTCAGTTCCCTAGTGGAGTGTGTTGTCCCTTTAATTTCCCTCTGAGTTGCCCTTTCAAGGAGATAACCCATAACCATTTCAGTTGGGCTCCTCCCATCCAGTTATGCGACAATCAGTTGTTTTCGTGATCTCATTCCCTCCGCCTATGTGGCTTTCGGGTACAAGACCACACCCTAGGTGGGTTTACTCGGGACCGAGTGCATCCAATTCCAGGAACTCCTTCTACTCCACTGGTCATTGTTTACACCCCATGCCGGAGAACTTATTTGCTGAGTTGTTCGTTCTCAGTGGCCTCCGACGGAAAGGCTTTGTTCACCCCAATATAGTAAATTTTCCAAGATTTTCCCAATATGACGCGCGTTAGGGCTTATGGTCGCCTCTTACATAATTGTGCTAAATCGCCGTCGCACAATCATTCGAACTAAGTTGACACGCCAAAATTGGGTACCCAGCCTCCCTAAGTAGAGGTTTTAATATGTGCCTTTGTTGCCCCCTAGTGAGGACTTACTTGCTTGTCGTACAGACTTTGTTTCGCCTTTGGCATGTTCGCGCATAGAAAGAACTTTACTTCGCATTAATGTTTATTTGATTGATACATAGGTTGATTTCTTTGTGAAAAAGCGGGGTATAACAACCACACCCAATATTTCGCTTAGCAATCTGTATGGACTAACTACAATATACTTTTAAGAGAATCAACTAGATTTTCAGAATCAATCTTACCAAAAGTATATCAAAGAGTTATATCTCAATTTCTCGATTTAATCCACACTCAAACAAATAGGAATTTGCGAGCCTGATTGAATACAAGAGAAATAACTTGAACAGTACCAAAGACCAATGTTCAAGGATCAATAAATTTCAATCAACAACCAAAGGTTGGATTTACCAATTGATCGATTCAACGCACAACCTGTGATATTTCAATTATATAACAAAATATAATGCGGAAAAGAAATAACACAGACACCAGAAGTTTTCTTAACGAGGAAACCGAAAATGCATAAAAACCTCGGGACCTAGTCCAGATTTGAACACCACACTGTATTAAGCCTCTATAGATACTAGCCTACTACAAACTAACTTCGGTCTGGACTGTAGTTGAAACCCAATCAATCTCACACTGATTCAAGGTAAAGTTGCGTTCCTTCCGTCTTTGATCCCAGCAGGATACTACGCACTTGATTCCCTTAGCTGATCTCACCCACAACTAAGAGTTGTTACGACCCAAAGTCGAAGACTTTCATAAACAAATCTGTCTTACACAGAAAAGTCTCCAGGAAATAGATAAATCTGTCTCCCACAAAAATACCTACGAGTTTTGTTCCGTCTTTTGATAAATCAAGGTGAACAAGAACCAATCGATAACCCGGACTTATATTCCCGAAGAACATCCTAGAATTATCGATCACCTCACAATAATCTTAATCAACTAGCGAAACAAGATATTGTGGAATCACAAACGATGAGACGAAGATGTTTGTGACTACTTTTCTATCTTTCCTATCGGAGATATAAATCTCAATCCAATCTTACGATTGCACTCAATCACGATAGAAACAACAAGATCAGATCACGCAACTACAGAGAAAATAGTTGGGTCTGGCTTCACAATCCCAATGAAGTCTTTAAGTCGTTAACCTATAGGGTCTCGAGAGAAACCTAAGGTTAAAGGAGAATCGACCCTATTTTATGCAACTAGTATCACACAGGAGGTGTAGGGATTAGGTTTCCCAGTTGCTAGAGTTCTCCTTTATATAGTCTCAAAATCAGGGTTTGCAATCTAAGTTACCTTAGTAACTAAGCATTCAATATTCACCGTTAGATGAAAACCTGATTAGATTCAATCTAATATCTTTCAACCGTTAGATCGAACTTAGCTTGTTATACACAAATGAAATGCATGTTCATTTAGGTTTTGGTAACCGTACCTAAACGTGTGCACTTAGTTGGTTCAACAATAGTTAGCCATATGATCACTTTCATATCAACCTTATTCATCTTCACCATAACTAGTTCAAGTGACTCAAATGAACTAGTTAGAGAGTTGTTCAGTTGCTTAGATCTCATAAAGTATACAAGACACAATATAAGCAAAATCGATTTTGATTCACTCGAATCAATTCATGAACATTAAATCCACGGTTTGCAAAGATTGCATTCTTTATTTTATAAATGTTTTAGTTCATGAACAAATCAATTTTAGAAAGTAACCTACCTAAGTATGCGAACAGGAACGCATACTTAAGTAACCGAATGAGTTTGTTTTTCACTTTCAAACTCTAGCATAAATTCACGGACGTGAACTTTCCGCCAGTATGCGTATGGGTACGCATACTTACCTGGATTATCAATAACTGCCAGTACGCGTACGGGTACGCATACTTTGGATTCCCGGTTTTAGACTTTTACACAAATGTGAGAACACACTATGTTTATATCCAAGGATGGTTACATGTTCTAAACTCTCATTTCAATCATTGAAACTTTCTTAGAGGATGTTATATAGTTGTTATTAACAAACTATTTTTCATCAAAGCGATTTTCAAGTTATTGAAATATTCAACATTACTTTCGTCACGAGTAAAGATGAACTTGGCCAAAGCGAAAGCTTACCAACACATATTTCGAGAAATAGATAAGCGAGATAAACTCGACTCGAAATAGCAAATGTGTATAATCGAAGTCTATATAGCAATACGACGTTTGTCTCAAGATAGGAGATAGAATAGATAGACTTTCGAGTGATAGATAAGTTCAAGTTTCCACATACCTTTTTGTCGATGAAGTTCCTTGAGTATTTCTTCGTTTTTGCATGATGAACACCAAGGAGTCTAGAGCTCAACTACACTTACTATCCTAGTCCGAGACTTAGCTATAAGTAGACTAGAAATCAAGACTTATAGTTTTGGCAACTAAACTTGACAAACAAGCCTTAGATTGCAACGCTTGCGAGTTCGACCGAGCAGTGCTCTAACAATCTCCCCCTTTGTAAATTTTAGTGACAAAACTATCAATACATATGTAGTACAAAATAAATAAACTTTGTAGCTTCTCATCAAAATGCTTGATCTCCTTGGTTCTTCAACTTTACTCGAAATCTTCGTCACTTCCAAGTACTCCAATGATTCCAAAGGTATTCAATTCAGCATCATCGTTGTTGAAGATCCGTAGCCATAACAATGAGAAAAGAAGAGCTCTCAATCATTGTTATACAGTGTCATAGTATTATTATACAGCATCAAAGTTCAATTGTATCACAACTTCGACAACAATACTATTGTGATATGTATCACTCCCCCTTAGTCAATACTCCATTTCACATGAAAACCACTCCCCCTTACATAATGATCCGAAAACCATATGTATTTGTAGTGTGAACTACACATTAATTCTCCCCCTTTTTGTCAATAAAATTGGCAAAAGTACGAAAATAAGTGGGATCCTAATGAAATTTCCATAGAGACACTTCATGACCAAAATAAAAGAACATATCAACTTTTTTTAAATGCAATCATATAACCGAAACTAAGTGCATTCATCAAGGAGTTTATAAAGATACAAGATAACCCCTATAATATTCCACAGCCACACTCCCCACAAATATTTGGCAACTAAGCACAAGTTCAATTAAGAACTCTCCCCATAAAATGTCATTCCCAAAAGAACAACAAGAGCGACCTTACTTTCACAAGAAAAGAAGGATTTCTTTGGACATTAACAAATCACATGAAACACGAATTTGTATCCAAAAATCTTAATTAAATTAACCACAAGAGAACCCATGATTAATTTTATCGGAAATACTAACATAAGAGAACTTACGAAGTCGCACAGTATTTAACATAAAAAATATGGATCAGGGAAGATCAATACTGCGGAATAAACAAAGATTCATTATATTCTTCATCACTATTTGCACAATGATATATAATAGACTTTAATCTTTGTAAACAAAAGTTCATCCTTTCTTCCATCAATATTTGCATAATGACATAAAAGTCTTAACTTTTGTTTGTCAAAAGTTCATTCAATCTTTTATCAATATTTGCATATCGACATATGAAAGACTTAACTTTTGACCACGTATGGGACAATCACAGTTCACGGACGCAAACACTCATATCCCATAACAAGTTGCAATGTATGAAACCATAAAGATTAATACTACAAAATCAACTTTAGAATTTAAAAAAATAAATCTAAAATCATTGCAAGATGAAAATCGTTGGAAATAGCTATATGTACTCACAATAAAGGCTATACCAAACCCTAGTTATCCTTCTTAAAAACACAAGAATAAATTCTCATAAGAAGTTTCCTAGAAATAATATGACAACTCTTAGAGAACATAATTCGAAAAACATCATACATGGCCATCAACCAGAGAGCGAACATGGACGAGTTCATCAATTGCTTTCTTCCGTTCGTTTTTCAAAAATTCAAGATTCTTTGTTGCAATTCCAAGTTGTTCACGTACGACCTCAAAATCTCGAATGAGATTGCCTACCAGTTGTGATGACATCTGAACAGGTAGTTTGTTTTCATGATCAACAGCATGATAGCAGGATATGAAAACAGGGTTCTCGTGAAACTCGATAGCCTTTCTCTTCTCAACTTTGTCTTCCTTGTTGCATCCATCCATTGTGCACACACCAAAAATTCAAGAGAACTTTTTGACGTTACAGAACGTGTATGTATCAAAAGGAGAATGATACATATATATATATATATGAGTTATTCATGGGAAACCGATTACTCGTATACGTTCCATACGGGTCAGGTGTACGTGCACTTATGGTTACAAACTTGGTACAAGACCAAGAGCGTAATGGAGCAAAATTTAGAAGTTGTCTAAAACACAAAGACAAATTCTAAACCAATTGAAAACAGACTTAGTTCAAAATAACATAAGGTAATTGTTGATTAACAACAACTAATAGGTCAATGGGAAGAAGACAAACATTATTTTTTTTATTTTTTTAAGGAAACCAACAAAGAATTATTTTCAAGAGTGAAGGATCAAAACATTACACCATGTAATGTACTGGAGTCAGGCTCAACAGTTTCATGATCATTATTACAAAAAAAAAGAATAATGAAAAGAATAATGTAACAATGACTATTTTCTCAAGACAGAAGATTTTCTTGAGAATTATGAGCATCCTCCCATAGTTAAAAGGAGGATGCTATATTAAGCAGTCAAGTTGTATTTTGATGAGCATTTCGTTCATCATTAATATTGACTTCTTCTCTCTTTTCTTCATGAAGATTTTCATAAAAATCAATAGGGTTAGTCGAAAGAGATTTAAACAGAGGAGAACAAGGGATACCTGAGACTGCTGCTTTCCTTGCCTTCTTAATGCTCCGCTTGAGTCTGTTTATACTTTTCTTGATCTCCGAGACTCGATTATTGATATGAATGAAATCTGGAGCAGGCACCTTGGATTCAAGGCTTTCTTAAGAGAGAGAAAAGGAATTTGAACCTTTTTTCTTCCTCCTATGACTTTTTCTCTTCTTAGAGCAATTTAAAGAGTCGGTTGTCCACCTGACGTTCTTTCTTCTACAATTGTAGACGTTTTTTGTTTAAAAAACATAATCAAGAATTGGCTCCTCACAGCGTTTTTCTTGATTGCAGACAATGCCTTTTACTCCAACTAGATGAGAGACAGGTTTAATCACTTCTTTAGACATCCATGCAAGAATGTTATGAAGTTTTTCATTCCTTAGTCGGAAACGACATCTCCTTTCAAGGTGTCCTTTGTTTCCGCAATAATAGCAATTAAAGGAATTATTCTTGACTGTACTCTTATGAGTTGATTTCAAAGGTGGACAATCCTTGTTCCTAGGAATATTAACTGCTGAAGAAGGTTTTTCACATGGAGACTTGTCATTAGCACGGAAAAAATTGATCTTAATAGTGCTTGGAGCGTGTATTCCTTTATAGCCCATACCACGTGTATCATGATGTTGTTTACATGCTCCCAGCATAGAAGATAATTTTGTAGAGATAGAATTGAATCTTTTCAAATTCTCTTCCAGGGAATTTACCTTATCAAGAGCAGCAGCAAGATCAGTCTCCAAAAGTTTTTCTTTGTCAAGAAGACTGATGTCTCTATCATTAAAACATTTTTGTTGAAAGTCATATCTTTCTTCAGCTTCTGCAAGTCTTTCTTTCAACACAAAGAGATTTCGAAGAAGATTATCACATTCGGACTTTTTCGAGAGTACATCTTCTTCTCGATCTTTAACGGCAGATTGTAAGAGTTTGTACCCACAATCATAACCTTTAAAGAGTTTTCTCAGTTTTTTGTTTTCTTGACAGAGAGGCGCCAAATATTTACCCAAGCAAGCTGTTGACCTTTTTTATTTTAAAACATGATCAAAGAGCTTGATATATTGAGAGACTTCCTCATCAAAACTCAGTCCTTCTTCTGAATCACTCTCATCTGAAAGATCATCCAACTGTTCATCAAGACGTTTTTCCCAATTGAACGCAGATTCAGTCAAGGGAATGGACAAGGGAGATTTTTCAGAAGTCTCAATATTTTTTTGAAAATCAAAATGACTTTGAACTGGTGTTGCGTTGTCAGAGATAATACTTCTTTCCATAAAGTCAGATCGCTACAAACACAGACTTATGAGGTCTTTAATGTGTTTGCTAGCTCTGATACCAATTGAAAAAGCGGGGGTTTTACAACCACACCCAATATTTCGCTTAGCAATCTGTATGGACTAACTACAATATACTTTTAAGAGAATCAACTAGACAGTCAGAATAAATCTTACCAAAAGTATATCAAAGATTTATATCTCAATTTCTCGATTCAATCCACACTCAAACAAATAGGAATTTTTGAGCCTGATTGAATACAAGAGAAATAACTTGAACAGTACCAAAGACCAATGTTCAAGGATCAATCAATTTCCATCAACAACCAAAGGTTGGATTTACCAATTGATCGATTCAACGCACAACCTGTGATGTTTCAATTATATAACAAAATATAATGCGGAAAAGAAATAACACAGACACCAAAAGTTTTGTTAACGAGGAAACCGCAAATGCATAAAAACCCCGGGACCTAGTCCATATTTGAACACCACACTGTATTAACCCGCTACAGACACTAGCCTACTACAAACTAACTTCGGTCTAGACCGTAGTTGAACCCCAATCAATCTCACACTGATTCAAGGTATAGTTGCGCTCTTTACGTCTCTGATCCTAACAGGATACTACGCACTTGATTCCCTTAGATGATCTCACCCATAACTAAGAGTTGCTACGACCCAAAGTCGAAGACTTTAATAAAAAAATCTGTCTCACATAGAAAAGTCTACAGGAAATAGATAAATCTGTCTCCCACAGAAATACCTACGAGTTTTGTTCCGTCTTTTGATAAATCAAGGTGAACAGGAACAGATCAATAACCCGGACTTATATTCCCGAAGAACAGCCTAAAATTATCGATCACCTCACAATAATTTTAATCGACTAGCGAAACAAGATATTGTGGAATCATAAACGATGAGACGAAGATGTTTGTGACTACTTTTCTACCTTGCCTATCGGAGATATAAATCTCAAGCCAATCTTACGATTGCACTCAATCACAATAGAAACAGACAGATCAGATCACGCAACTACAGAGAAAATAGTTGGGTCTGGCTTCACAATCCCAATGAAGTCTTTAAGTCGTTAACCTACAAGGTATCGAGAGAAACCTAAGTTTAAAGGAGAATCGACTCTAGTTTATTCAACTAGTATCACACAGGAGGTGTGGGGATTAGGTTTCCCAGTTGATAGAGTTCTCCTTTATATAGTCTCCAAATCAGGGTTTGCAATCTAAGTTACATTGGTAACAAAGCATTTAATATTCACCGTTAGATAAAAACCTGATTAGATTCAAGCTAATATCTTTCAACCGTTAGATTGAACTTAGCTTGTTATACAGAAATAAAATGCACGTTCATTTAGGTTTGGGCAACCATACCTAAACGTGTACACTTAGTTGGTTCAATAATAGTTAACCAATGGTAAGCCATATGATCACTTTCATATCAACCTTATTCATCTTCACCATAACTAGTTCAAGTGACTCAAATGAACTAGTTAGAGAGTTGTTCAATTGCTTAGATCTTATAGAAGTATACAAGACACAATTGAAGCAAAATCGATTTTGATTCATTCAAATCAATTCATGAACATTAGAGTCACGGTTTGCAAAGATTGAATTCCTTATTTTATAAATATTTTAGTTCATGAACAAACCGATTTTCGAAAGTAACCTACCTAAGTATGCGAACATGTACGCGTACTTAAGTAACCGAATAAGTTTGTTTTTCACTTTCAAACTCTAGCAGAAATTCACGGACGTGAACTTTCTGCCAGTATGCGACGGATACGCATACTTACCTGGATTTCCAACAACCGCCAGTACGCGTACGGGTACGCATACTTTGGGTTCCCGGTTTTGGACTTTTACACAAATGTGAGAACACACTATGTTTATATCCAAGGATGGTTACATGTTCTAAACTCTCATTTCAATCATTGAAACTTTCTTAGAGGATATTATATAGTTATTATTAACAAACTATATTTCATCAAAGCGATTTTCAAGTTATTGAAATATTCAACATTACTTTCGTCACGAGTAAAGATTAACTTGGCCAAAGCGAAAGCTTACCAACACATATTTCGAGAAATAGATAAGCGAGATAAACTCGACTCGAAATATCAAATGTGTATAATCGAAGTCTATATAGCAATACGACTTTTGTCTCAAGATAAGAGATGGAATAAATAGACTTTTAAGTGATAGATAAGTTCAAGTTTCCACATACCTTTTTGTCGATGAAGTTCCTTGAATATTTCTTCGTTTTTGCATGATGAACACCAAGGAGTCTAGAGCTCAACTACACTTACTATCCTAGTCCGAGACTTAGCTATAAGTAGACTATAAATCAACACTTATATTTTTGGCAACTAAACTTGACAAACAATCTTGAGATAGCAACGCTTGCGATTCCGACTGAGCAGCGCTCTAACACTTTGTTACATAATTTTAGTGTGATAGATGTTGTTTCTTGATGTATACGTTTCACATGATGAAACAAATGCGGCGCATTATCCTGTTTTCGCCTTAAGTTGTTGTTTTTGCGGAGAGAGTCTTGATATTTTCCTTATCTGTGTTGTGAATCGAATCATTTTTTGTTGTGTCGCACTGAATCTTCCCTTTTTTATTTCTCTCTTGGCCCTTGCTCTTATGTTTTCTTCTTTCGCGCAACCCTATTCTTCTTCATTTTCTGCTCTTATCATATTGATCATAAATCTCTCTGCTCGTTTATCATTTTTTACATTCTGCCTTTGTTTTTCCTTTAGCTTCGTCTTTCCTTCATAATATTTCACATCCAGTTCATTGCATATCTTCGTGCTTGTGCAATCTCCTTGGATTTCTATAATGCCAGGTTGCATGGGGAATCGAATGCACCTGTGATAAGTTGATGCGACTCCCATCTCTCCACAGATCCAATGTCTTCCTATGATGGTATTGTATGGTTATTCTACATTCACCATACAAAATGTCACCACTATTTCCAGAGCTCCTGCTGGTATGACCATAGTGATCACGCCCTTGGGCTTCGACGCGACACTATTGAATCCATATATGGTGTATGTAAAAGGAATCAGGTCCGAGTCGTTGTATCCGATGGTCCTGAAAGCATGATAAAATAGGATGTCGATCGAGCTTCCCGTATCTACCAAGATTTTGTTTATCGCCCAGGGAAACCTATTCTCCTTCTCATCTTCCTCCCATTTAGAGTGCGGCTGTATAGTCATAGTGATGACCAATGGATCTGTATGCATATCTTTTTCTCCCGCCATGAATGAGATCTGTTGCTTATGCCACTCTTCTAATGGTAGATTTTTCATCACCAGATGTATTTCCTCGCCCTTGTGATCTCTTTTATGCACTCGGCTTAATATATTATCTTGAAAGTCACTTATATCCTTTGTCGAATGGATGATAGAATTTATTCGCCTTGTATCTTTCCCAATTTCAATGCGATGTATCGATGCCGGCTGTTGTGGCTAGTTTTGAAGAGCTGGCTGGAGTGGCGGTGCTCGCAGTAACTCATTTGTCGCCAGAAATTGGTTTAACTTTCCTCTTTCAATCAATTGCAATAAGAATTTTTGCACGCTCCTGCAGTGCGTGGTGCTGTAGCCGTGAAACCGACGATATATATGTATTAGTCATGATTCCTGCTTCCCGGCAAAGGTTCTCGCCCAAGATTCCATGGCAGTGGTATTTATTCGGTCAGCACGACTGTCTCCCAGAAAATTTCTATCGAAGTATTTAGTTCAGGAAGCTTTATATCTTCAAAGGGAGGGTTGTTTGGCTTCCGCTCCAATCTTTGATTGATACTATACCAAGTTCTTTGATCATTGTTAAATATTGCACCTTGGTTATCATGTCTCCTTGCTGGATAGTTGTACACATGAAGCCTATCTCCATAATCCCTCCGGAACCATTCTTCATTATGCCCGAATAGAGCTACTTCTTTCGTGATATTTTCTTTCACTGGTCTCTCTCGTCCAGCATTAGATGTATATTCCACATTGCCTGTGATTCCCGGTAACAATATCGCACTTCCTCCTTTTGCGGCTGTGATGGAGGTCGTGTTGATCTCCATTTCTCTTTGCTTTTCCTCCAACGCGATGTATTCCTCCTGATATTCCCCCAGTTCTTGCATCTCAAGCTCGTTTCTAAGTCGAAATATTTTTATGTATAATAGGTCTGTCGCGTACAAAGCATTGAGGAAGGAGAGGATTAGATGTCGTTCTGATACTTCCCCTGCTAATTCGCTGCACATGGTTCTCCAACGCATACTTAGACTTCGCAAGATTTCTCCGTGCGCCTTCTTCAAGTCGAATGCAGTTTCGATCCATTCCTTCGATAGGTTGTTGGTTATATAATTTCCCAAGAATAGCCTTTGTAGTTGTGCGAATGAGGTTATGGATCCTTCGCGCAAATTTTCGAACCATAATAGAGCTTCCCCTGTTAAACTCGCAGGAAAGTATTTACACAACACCGCCTTATGTTGGGCCCATTGCGTCAACGTACGGTTATAGTCCTTCATGTATTGTACCGCGTTTCCCGTCTCATCGAAGATGATGGAGAATGTAGGTAAGGTACATTTTGCAGGAATTGGTGCTTGTAGTATTTCACGCGAAAACGGTGATCGTTCTACCTCTTCTATCGCCTTTGCAAACTTCATTCTCCCTCCTCCTCTTCTATTATTGTTTTTTATCGCTTCTTTGAGTTCTTCAAGCTGTTGTAGTATGGCTTGGTTCGTATCAGTCTGTTATGTTTCTCTCTGCCTTGGTTCTACTATTAACCTTCTTTCTCTTTGATCCATCATGCTCCTTTCAATCGACCTTCTCGTATCTCGCTCCAAACTTCTTTATCTCTTATGATCACATCTTTGATTTCGCGCTCTGAACTACTTCCTCTCCCTCCATCATATCTTTGGGTTTCGTGCTCTAGGCTTTCTCTCCTTTCCCGATTCCTCCGCCTTTCTTTTCGTTCTTGCTGCCTTTTTTTCTCTGTCGCGTGCGTCTTCCCTTTCTTGTTCTCTTTCGCGCACTTCTCGTTCATATACTTCATGCTCATTTTGTACTTCTCTACCTTCCATGTGACATTCTCTCCTTCGCCTTGTTGAACTCTTACTCGTATGGGTTTCCGTTTCTCCAGTCTGTGTCTGTCTATCATCATTTATCTGATTATTTTCCTCTGTTAACAAGGCGTTTTATCGCGTTATTTTTGCTCGTTCGGCGACTAATTCTGCATCCCTTTCTCTACTCTGTACAAGTCCTTGCCTCAGCTCTCTCTCAATTCGTCTATCTTGCGCGAGACGTTCTCTTAACTGTTGGATGGTCAAGTTGTCTTCATTGCCTATGTTCTCGTCTCCATTTTACATCATCTGGTTTTCTTCCTCCGTTTTTTCCGTATCAGTTGTGTGCACGAGACCTTCCTCATAGATGATTTTCTCCTCGTTATTGTTCTGTTGTATCGGTTCTTGGGCGAAAGTTGTGTTGTTATGCTGGTTTGCCTTTATGATGGAGAGTGGGCTACGGTTACGTCCTTGTCGCTCCAGGGCTCGTCTTTCTCCTGCAGCTAAAGTTTCTCCTTCATTTCTAACTCCTCTTCTTTCTGCGACTCTGTTACTCCTTCGTGTTGCGATAACATGTCTTGCCTTGAGGCGACTCGTACCATCTTGCTAAAGACTTTGAGAGGTAAGAGTGTTCTGGAGAAATAATTTGTGAACGGGATTTGGTTGGTACTGGTTACAGAGAAGGAATCTCGAGAAAAGGCTTTATCAGTATGTTCTAGAGACTTTGAGAGGTAAGATTCTTTGAAGATGACTTTCCAAATAACGGTGAGAATATGGTGATGTGTTTATCAAAACTTCATGGTGGACAGAAAAATGAAAGTACTGATGATAACGAATAAACTTTGAAAAATAATGATTTCAAACTATAAACTAGCATGTGAGGATAAATCCTCCCTGTTTCTAGTGCCAAAATGTAGTTGCGGAAAATCCCACAACTACACCCTTGTAATGATAATAACACAAAGTCTAAGTCATATTGATCAATCTAGACATTAATGATATTATTCACCACTTTGACACTTGTATAATCTTTCTAAACTCTTTATAGTGGAAGCATAGAACTTTCACAATGGATTCAAGCTAAGTTTACATTCAACAATGGAGAAATACAAAGATGAAGGCTAAGTTATATGATGGAACTTGTCGCTTTACTGATAACTTTCTTAGTATATTTCTCTCAACCGATCTCTCTCTCTCTCTATCATTTCTGAGCCATTATATAGGCAAATATACCAGTAGAAGACAATCATGATTCACGTGCAAGATCTCGGTTGACTGATTCTGTTTCAGTTTGTCTTATTATCTAGGATTTTGGGAGTTGTCTCTATCCGTCGCAATGCTGCTTAGTTCTTCGCGTTTCTTCTAGTGGAGTTGGTAGTCTCGTTATCTTTATCGCGTAACTATTAATCGTGCTCTTCCCTTATTATCGCGTGAGTACTCTTCGCCTTATTTCCTGATAATTGTCACATCTTCGTTCTTAAGATTGTTTTGCGCATAGAAAAATTGTGTATTTGTCTTGTGCGATATTTCTCCCCATACTAATAAACGGATTTTGTATAATGCTAAGGATGGGTCACTCTTATTCGCTTCAGAGTATTGCAAATCAGGTTCACACAACAGGAAAAATAAACATCTACAACTGGAGTTTTACAATTCTTTGCTAAACATCGTAGAAAGTCTTATGTTTTACAACTGGTTTCAAAGAAAGAGTTGTCGTATATCATCACTACCAACCCTTAGGACCAAGGGGTTGTGCTAAGAAAACAAATGACAACTCCTTAAGCAAAAGAGTTGTGACGATATTTAGCTATAACAACTTTGTTCCATAAAGGTAGTGACTTAGCCTATCACAATTCTCACAAGGGTTGTTGAAGAACACCAAAATATGATAATGAAAAATAGTGTTAGAGGGGAGATTTGAACATGAACCTACTGCATGGAAGTCTAGCTCATCAACCATCCTTACAGTTCACAAGTTTTGGTTTTTTGTGTTTTTTATAATAAAAAGGTATAACAACACTTATAAGAGTTGTTGAAGTAAAAATATAGAATGTTGGAAAATGAGGTTGGGGGGATTTGATCCTTAGCCTACTGCATGGAAGTATACACCACTAACCATACCTACACTATCACAAGTTCTGTCAAGTTTGTGGTTCTTTAATATACTAACTTTATGACAACCCTTTATAAGAGTTGTAAAACAAAATATAATGTTCAAAATAATGCTCAGGTGACTAAGCCACAAACAGCGCGAAGCCTTCTCTGTAAACAATCACATACATTCTATGACAATGCACTTCTGTGAAAATTTTGTAATGGATGGTTAAATTTTATTCACTTCTGCTAAAACAAAATTCACTTCAGCAAAATTTTATTCACTTTTGCTAAATTTCTAATCACTTCTACTAAATTTTTCTCTATTCTGCTAAAAACTAGTTTGGTATGCACTTCTGCTAAATTTTTTCTGTATTCTGATAAATACTATTTTCTACAACCCCCTTTCGCAACCCTTAATAAAGGTCATCGTAGGGTTACGACAAAAAATTTCAAGCCAGGTTCAGTATCGAAGTTGACGAAAAAGGGTGTGTTTAAGGTTTCGGGGAATATTCCGATGGGATCTTACCTTTAGATTGGTGGATTCATCATTCTTACAAATTTTTCGACTTATAATAGTCCACTCACGGCCAAGTTTCGAGCTCGGAGCCGGGTTCAATATCGAAGTTGACGAAACAGGGTGTGTTTAAGGCTTCAGGGAATATTCCAATGGAATCTTACATGTATATGGGTGGATTCATCGTTCTTACGAAGTTTCCGACTTATAGGAGTCCACTCATGGCCACGTTTCGAGCTAAGAGCCAGGTTCAGTATCGAAGTTGACGAAATATGGTGTGTTTAAGGTTTTGGGGAATATTCCGATGGAATCTTACCTGTACATGGGTGGATTAATTGTTCTTACAAAGTTTCCGACTTATAGTAGTCCACTCGCGGCCAGGTTTCGAGCTCGGAGCCAGGTTCAGTATCGAAGTTGACGAAAAAGGGTGTGTTTAAGGTTTTGGGGAATATTCCGATGGAATCTTACCTGTAGATGGGTGGCTTCATCGTTCTTACGAAGTTTCCGACTAATAGTAGTCCACTCGCGGACAGGTTTTGAGCTCGGAGCCAGGTTCAGTATCGAAGTTGACGCAAAAGGGATGTGTTTAAGGTTTCGGGGAATATTTCGATGGATTCTTACCTGTAGATGGGTGGATTCATCGTTCTTACGAAGTTTCCAACTAATAATAGTCCACTGGCGACCAGGTTTCGAGCTCGGAGACAAATTCAGTATCGAAGTTGACGAAAAGGGGTGTGTTTAAGGTTTCGGGGAATATTCCGATGAAATTTTACCTGTAGATGTGTGGATTCATCGTTCTTACGAAGTTTTAGACTTATAGTAGTCTACTCGCGGCTAGGTTTGAAGCTCAGAGCCAGGTTCAGTATCGAAGTTGATGAAAATGGGTGTGTTTAATTAAGGTTTAAAGGAATATTCCTATGGAATATTACCTGTAAATGGATGGATTCATCGTTCTTACCAAGTTTCCAGCTTATAGTGGTCCACTCACGGCAAGTTTCGATCTCGGAGCCAGGTTATGCCTCGAAGTTGCCAGAATAAGGTTTGTTTAAGGTTTCAGAGAATATTTCTACGGAATCTTACCTGTTAAAAGATGGATTCATTGTTCTTACCAAGTTTTCGGCTTATAGTGGTCCACTCACGGCCAAGTTTCGATCTCAGAGCCAGGTTATGCCTCGAAGTTGCCAGAAAAGGGTTTGTTTAAGGTTTCGGAGAATATTTCGACGGAATCATACTTGTAAATGGATGAATTCATCGTTCTTACCAAGTTTCCAGCTTATAGTGATCCACTCACGGCCAGGTTTTGATCTCGGAGCCAGGTTATGCCTCGAAGTTACCAGAAGAGGGTTTTTTAAGGTTTCGGAGAATATTCCGACGGAATGTTACCTTTAAATGGATAGATTCATCGTTCTTACCAAGTTTCCTCCTAAGTTTGAAGTCAGAACTCTCCCGGAGCTTCGTGGTTCATAGATTGTATGCTATTATACCGAAGTTGAAGTTCGAATCGACATTGAGCTTCATATTTATTGATTTTGATGATATATCATGCTAAGTTTGAAGTCAGAACCCTCTCAGATCTTCTTGGTTCATAGTTTGTACGTCGTTATACCGAATTTGAATTTCGAATCGACACTGAGCTTCATATTCATCGATTTTGATGATGTATCATGCTAAGTTTGAAGTCAGAACCCTCTCAGAGCTTCGTGGTTCATAGATTGTATGACATTATACTGAATTTGAAGTTCGAATCGACATCGAGCTTCATATTTATCGATTTTGATGATGTATCATGCTAAGTTTGAAGTCAGAACCCTCTCAGAGATTCTTGGTTCATAGTTTGTATGCCGTTACACCACATTTGAAGTTCGAATCGACATTGAGCTTCATACTTATCGATTTCGATGATGTATCCTGATAAGTTTGAAGTTAGAACCCATCCGGAGCTTCTTGGTTCATAGTTTGTATGTTGTTATACCATATTTGAAGTTCGAATCGACACTGAGCTTCATATTTATCCTCAAGACCTATGTGACTAGTCGAAATTCAAATTGGAAGGACAAACAGAAAGCACAAAAGCACAAAGAAAACACACTTTCTTATTTTTTTTGTTTCATTCCCATATATTTTTGGAATTTTTTTTATAACTCAAGGTCGATAATAATATCTTGAATTTATTGATATTTTTTTTGGATTTTTTTTTTCATATTGAAGAGTTATCAACAAAGATTTAGGGGTTCGATTTATTGAAGTGTAGGGACTGGATTCAGCCAAGAATCAGCGAGAAGAGCAAGGAGAAGATGGCGTTAACTGCAACAGCATCAACAAGTGCTGCTCTCATCAATGAACAGGGGATCTGAATTTCAGTTCTTCTTCAAGCTGTGCTGCCAACAAGATGGAGATTCAAGGGAATTTCGGTGATCATTCTACAACAGCAACAACAATGAATTTGGGGTTTTATGTGAATCGAAATTAGGTCTATTTCAATCTGAAGTCTGGAGTGGGTAATTGCTCGAGATAGTGGTCAATTTAATGGAAGAGATTAACGGCAGCAGGAGATGAAATTGGTTGAATCGTTGATGTTTACAGCAACATTGATTGATGGTTTGAGTAAGTGAAGAGGAAAGGTGTTCCTGCCATGGATTCGAGTGATATTTGGGTTCAAGAATGAAATCTATAGATGGGGGTGTTCAGTGATTTTGATGGCTGGTTCTTACTGTGAGTTTTGGACTCATAACTGAACTGGGGTTAGGTCAATAGTATACTGCAGTCTCAATTGCAGCAGCTACAAGGAGAGATTTCGGTGATGGTTCAAGAGCAACGATGGGATCGTTTATATAGATTGGAACTCAGTGCAGCGGTTAACAGCATCAATCAATTTGGGAGTCCTGTATGCAGTCTGAAATTCAGAGATAATGGAACAGATTTGTGGGATATTGCGCAGCTGCTGGGAAGTGAGTTACGGCCATCGATTCATGGCTGTATGGAGCTCCAATCAGAGCTGATTAAGCTGAAGAATTGCAGTCAGTGGTGGCAATGTAAATTGTAGCCGAGATTGGAGATGGAATTGATTGAAGCTAGCGGTGATGTGTAGTACAGATTGTGGGAATAACTGCTTGTGGTGATTGATTTAATGTTTGTGCTATTTGAATCTGTTCCGGAGATTCGTATTAGGTACTGAAGCAGGTCAAAGTGGAGGTGCTATGTGGCTGGAGTTTGCTAAGGGCCTGAATTTAGTTGGTTGAGCTGGTTCAGTGAATAGGCCTGTATACCCACGAGAATCAAGATTTCTCAAGGAGTTGAGAGATGCTACTGCGGATTATCCAGGGTAATTCATTTCATCTTCTCCGCCTTCGTTGTTAAACCTGTCGATACTAAGCTTGTACTGATCGTAACTTATCAATCCAGGGCTTTGATGGGTACTGCACCAGATGCGGGTCAGTTAATGACATTGCTTCTGGGTCTTGTTAATGCAAAGAAGATAATTGAAATTGGGGTTTTCACAGGATACTCTCTCCTCCTAACTGCTCTTTCCATACCTGAAGATGGGAAGGTTTGTTCATTTATCCAGCTGCTTCCTTTTATCGATTCATGTCTCTCATTATCTTCCTAACTAAGCATGGTGTGTGTGCACAATGTTGCAGATTACAGCTATTGATGTTAGTCGGAAAGCCTATGATGACATAGGACTTCCAATTATGCAAAAGGCTGGCGTTGAACATAAAATTGATTTTGTTGAGTCTCCTGCTCTTCCTGTACTTGACAAACTGTTGGAAAATGTAAGTACTAAGAATCACTGAAAGAGATCAAAGGAAATGCATTATTGCGACTGTGACTTGTAAAAACAGTTCTTATTTTTAGTAATGTCCATTATTCATCTTTTATTGTTGGCCATATGTTGCAGGCAGAGAATGAAGGGACCTTTTATTGTTGGCCATATCTTTTATAACCCATTGAAGAAATGAAAACTTTGCTCTTTATCTAGTTCTAGAACAGAATGTTATAGGAAAATTGCAGTGTGGTATTGTAGACATGTATTCATTGGTGGGTAAAGAATTGGGAACTGAACTTTCTTTGTGAACTGTTTTATGCACTTCAAACAAAAATTGTAGTTACACATTCATCTACTGAAAACAGATGTTATTTCAAATATTACATCCTTTAAGGATGTTGTATTAGAGATTATGACTACACTAGGTAAAGATTGTGAAAGAATGTATCACAATATAAATAAGAGTAGTGTAAGATTTTCCAGCCATTCTAACAAGTGTAGTAATAGTAATATTCACAACAATTAGGAAAGTTGTGTTATAGAATTTTACTACACATACTAAATGTTGTGAAATCAAGTATTACAATATAAATAAGGGTTGTGTTAGGCTTTCAAAAAAAAAATCGAAAGAGAATCATAACCTTTGGCAAAATATTATCGAAGCAGGAATCATATCACCCTTTACGACTCTTAGTCAAACATTATAGAAAAGCTTGGACTTTCTACAACTCTAACCTGTAGTCGTCAATGTTGTTTTTTCCGGTAGTGTCATGAAGGGACAATACATATGTAGCTGGGAATGATTTATTTAAAAAAAATAATCATCTCGTCTCGAATTTAATAAATTTATCAATTTTGGTTCTTGTAATCCCACGTCTAAAAATATCTTATGTTTTTAATACTTTCATACTTTCAGTAGTTAGATAGGGGCAATCAGCCATTGCCACCATCTCAAAATTTAAATAGCACTAATATTTGCACAAGACTTTGCCTATGCTAGACTGAAAAGAGCTTTTCTCAGTCTTTACATTAAAACAACGAACATAAGTCTTGGTGATTACTAATTGTTATCTTCAATATGTTTGCTTTTCCGTGCTGCTATCACATGGTGAGCCTTGTTGCTACTCTAGCCATTGATGATTCCAAATATTGTTTTCTGACCAAGTTATGAACAAATACACCACTAACTCTCAACCGTTTAACCCACTGAGTTATTACAGACTTATTGCAAAGAAATCTCTTAACTAAATATTTGAGAACTATGATACAACAACAGATGAAAATCAATTATGATAACTTGAAAACCACCTCCTCTTATAACATACACGGTTTAAGAATGCAAATAATCACAATATCAAGTCCTTCTGCACACTAAAACATTCAAAGCTTAATAAAACCTTTTGTGTATTCCAGATCTTATAATCTAGAGATGAAGAGAACTCTAAAGATTAAGGAAACTTAAAATAGATAGATAAACACTAAAGAGTTAATGGATACCAAGAAATCATAAAACACAAAATCAAATCATATTTCTATGAAGATCTACAGGTGAGGGTAAACCCTTTTACTCCTCCAAGCTGCTTCTAAGCGCCAAAATGTAACTGCAGGAAATCCTACAATATACCCAATTAATATAAATTTAAATAACTTAAGACATGATAATATGAACTTGTGATTATATTGAAATGGTGATATCAAACACTAAGTTTACAACCCAAACCCTAACTTAAAATTCACAAGATAACCTCTCAAAATAACTCACTCACGATGCCAAAAATCTCAACCCCTTTACATTTCCCTACTGTCCTTTATATAGGGGTTAAGGTAGTGGAGTACAGCTCACTATCTACTTCGCACGTACTTACACTTTTCATATGACCTCACTTTACTTCGATGCTTAGTGGATGACATCTAATAAAGTTAGCTTCCTCGGTGATAACCCCGGCGATACATCAGGATGATTGTCTCCTTTTCTTGTTCAATAATCCATCTTCGTTAAATATCCAATCTTTTTGTTAGGTATCTTGGATGCATCAGAATCTTCCTCGTACTGAGCTTGATCCTCGCTAAATAAGAACTACTTCGCCATTCATACTTCGTCATACTTTATCTCGCCAATACTTTATCCTCAATCTTTGTAATAATATCTCTGACTATTATTGTTCATTGATATTCATAGCCTACACGTGGGCAAGGATATTTTATGTATCTACACTAAGATTATATTTTTTTCCTGTAATGAATCTCATGATTAAATTAAGTTGAACCAAACTTGACTTGTGTGGGGAGTTTTTTATTTTATTTTTGTTTGAATTATTTTTGAACATCCCGTTAAGTTAGAAATTACAAACAACCCGTGAGTATTTGAATCTCACTCACTCGGGCCTGAGTGAAAACCGGGTCTTATGAATCACAATTGAGCAACGCATATCAACTTGTGGTGGTGGCCTTGTGGGTGTGATTAATTTTGAACGATTTTTTGTGGACCATGATTTTTTTGGGGACCATGGTTCTATTTTTAGTAAGACATTTAGAAGTAAAGTGAAGACACCCCTTATCCAAATATATATATTAATACCAAAATTACCCTTCCTAATTAAGTTTGTGTAATGATTAGTTAGTGTAATTAAGTTAGGTTAATTAGTGATTAGTGTAAGATTAAATCAACATTATTTTTCTTAAAATTAAGTTATTGAGAAGGAAGAAGAAGGAGAATATAAGAGTTGGAAAAACTCAATTTTTTTATTTTATTTTTTGAATCTGAACCTTCAAACCACCCAAGCATACTTCAAATTTAGTTTTTTGTTGCTTGTATTGGCCAAAATTTTCTGAAAATGAGAAATTTTATTGCTTGATTTGGGCTAAGTCAAACAAGTTCGGCTACAAGATCTGAAGAACAGGTAGCCGAACTTATCTGCTAATGTAGTTCGGCTAATGTTCATGAAAACGCAGGTAGCCGAACTTAGTTTTAATGGAGTTTTTTGCTTTCAGAGAAAAGTTCGGTTAGGAGAAAAAATTTGCGACGTAACCGAATTTTTTGTGACGTAATCGAACTTTTTACGACGTAACCGAACTAAAATTATGGACAGGACATTTTTTGCGACGTAACCGAACTAAAAGTTTGGCTGGGACATTTTTTGCGACGTAACCGAACTAAAAGTTCGGTTGGGACATCTTTTTTGCGACGTAACCGAACTTTTCTCTGGAAAAAAAACCTCCATTAAAGTTGAGTTCGGCTAGTTCGACAAAGTTTTTCACATAATTCCTAGCCGAACTTCTCTCAGCAACTTCCATTTTCAACTCATTTTGATGATTACTTCTCATTTTTCAACCAAAAACGATTAACAAGTAATGGGTTTGTGAGAATATCTTTGTTAATGATTTAAATTAAGCTATATATATAGAGGTGGTGGTGGGCGGCGGTGGTGGGAGAAGATGGTGGTTATATATATATAGGTGGTTACTAGGTTGGTTTTAAATTAAACTAGGTTAAGGGTAGGTTAGTCATTTCCATACTTTAGGACACTCCTTATAATTATAGGGTGATATTCTTTTCACATAATGGTCCCCAACCAAAAAAAATGCGGTGCCCAAAAAACGCTTCTTAATTTTCGTTGGTAAAGGCCCAAGAATGATGGTTATTCTCCTCATACTCTTAGGTTTCTGTTATTGAACTGACATCAAATAAATTAAATTAAATAAATATGAAATATCTAAATTGAATTAAGATCCAATGCAAAAAAAAAAAAAAAAAAAATCAATTTCAAATACATATTCACGTTCATATAGCAGTTAGAGATGAACAAAATAGAGAGTGTAATGGCCCGGCCTTTATTTAAGTACTTAAGCAAAAAGATCAAACATACGCATCCTCCCACGCCTACTACCCAACTCCATTCCCCAGTTCTCATATCATTTTAATCCTTGGAATATGACTATTCTCGCTTGGAATTGTCAGGGTTTAAACCAACCAACAACAATTCAACACCTTCGTGGACTTATCTCGTTGTATAAACCAACCATTTTATTCATTTCAGAAACATTGACCAATGATATTCAAATACTGCGCATCGTGCAAACACTACAATTTCAAAACTACTGCTCCGTTCCTAAAGTAGCTAGAAGGGGAGGTTTATGCCTATTGTGGAAAAACGAGGTCAATGTCATAATCATCTTGAAGTCCCAAAACTACATTCATGCACTCGTCACACCCCCCGCTCCAGCCCAGCCTTGGCTTTGCACAGGTTTATATGCCCCTCCACACCCAGACCCAAGGAAAATCTTTTGGGAGGGCTTCCCAATTTCCTAACACTCCAACACCTTGGCTACTTCTGGGTGACTTCAATGAAGTGATGGACCAATCAGAGAAAAAAGGTGGCAGGCCAGTCACCTATGCACAAACGCAGCCTTTTCTCAATTTAATGGATCAGATTGGATACATTGATCTTGGTTTCATAGGGGACCCATTCACATGGACAAACAATCAACAAGGCCAAGACAACATCCAGGAAAGACTCGATCGAGCAATAGCAAACCAACACTGGAGAACAGCCAACCCTCACGCTGGAGTCACTCATCTTCCACGAATAGCGTCAGATCATGCTCCTATCCTACTTCAGACAAAAGCATTAGACTTGCAGGGGAGCAAGAATTACAAATTTGAGCACTTATGGCTATCTCATCCTAAGCTTCATCAAGTAGTTAACTCGGCATGAAATAAGCTACATGACTCGGATCCACCATTAAACCTCCAGCTCAAACTCATATCAACCAGCGAAGCCCTCATAGAATGGAACAAGATCAACTTCGGCCACCTTCCCACATTGATTAAAAAATCGTCCGCGAAAATCAAAGCAGCCCAACATCAATGTGCGACGCAAACTGGAAAATTGGATTCAACAAGAAAAGCAACTCCGAATTGAACATCTAAATCTACTTGAATGCTACGCAACTTACTGGCAGCAGAGATCCAGAATCCAATGGCTTCAATCGGGAGACCGCAATACAACCTTCTTTCATACCAAGGCTACAATTCACAGAAACTGTTACAACATACAACAACTCCAGGATCATCAGAACACCTGGATTACAGATAAGGAAGAAATTATCGAGCTCATGCTTCAGCACTTCACAAATCAATATACAGCACCAAATACAGTAATTGACGAAAGCTTGTCTGAAGCAATATCACCAAGGTTAACCCCTCAACAATGTAATATGCTAACAACCGAAGTGACCCCTAAGGAGATCAAGAAGGCGCTTTTCTCAATAGGATCAGAATGGATATACTAGTAAGTTTTTCAAAGTCTTATGGGAAACAACCCAACCGTAACGTATTGATATGGTTCGAAGTTTCTTTACTTCCCTTAGTATTCACCCTCTCATGAACCATACTAACCTCACGTTAATCCCAAAGATTGATCATCCCTCAAAACAATCCCAATTTATGCCGATAGGGCTGTGTAATGTCACTTATAAAATCATTTCAAGATACTGGTCAATCGCATAAGACCTTTACTCCCATTTTTGATAAGCCCATATCAAAGTGCCTTTGTGCCACAAAGATCCATTCACGACAACATAGCCATCGCTGCCGAACTTTTTCACTACATCAGAACCTCAAACCGCACTAAAGATCCCAAAATAGCTCTTAAGCTAGATATTCAAAAAGCATATGACTCCTTGGACTGGGGTTTCATCAAACAATCTTTCACCAGGTTAGGCTTCCCATCTACTTTCGTGGATTATATTATGCTATGCATATCAACAGTAACCTACTCAATCAATATCAACGGCACTCCGCATGGGTACATCACCCCAACTAGGGGAATAAGGCAAGGAGTGCAATTTAAACATGGGAGATCTTCCAGCCATATCTTTGCCCCAATCCTTCAGCGCCTAACTCGCAAGGCAAAAGGTTGGATGACTAAATGCTTAAACCAAGCTGGTAGATTCGCACTCATAAAATCGTCCCTTACCCCTACAGCCAATCACCTCATGCAAACACAAACCCTTCCTACACACATCCACACAAAAATAGATCGTATTACAAGAAATTTCTTCTGGGGCCATGACTATTCCATCAGGAAGCTCCACCCACTAGGAAAGGACAAGCTATACAAACCCAAATCTCAGGGGGGACTAGGCATCAGAAACAGCAAGGAACACAACAAAACACTTCTCATGAAACGAATCTGGAACATACATGAAAAACCTACCTTCGTACTAGCCACATTATATAATGCAATTAAAATACCTCAAACAGACACCCATTTTCGGAAACATCCGTCCCCTCCAGTCATCTCCCAGCCCACAATGGAGACAACTAGCATCACTCATACCAACCGCACTAAACATCATTCTGTATTTATAAGTAAGATCTGGGCATAGAAAGAGTAATCCATATTAGCTTTTGGAAAATGATAGGGACGACGAAAGAACTGGTACCCACGAACTAATACATGCAAGTCATTAACTTTTGGAAATTTGGAAGAAATGGCATTTCATCAAAACGTGCAAGCCAAATGCAAGCCCAGCTGAGAAAAATCTTTTGCCAACCGATCAGAATCCGAACTCAGTGAACTCCAATTTTCCTATCCCATCGTGCCATAATTCCCATCATTCTAGTTTACTCTCAACTGATAATTGTATTTAAGAGCTGGCACCTCAACAACCTAATGGCATTTGCTCTCTGATTTCATTTCACATGGTAAAAAATCCATGACATGAAAGGAAATGCTGTCGACAGCTCCCAGTGAACAACTTCTTCGTTGGGCCAGAGAATATTGGAGATAAGTGAAATAAATCTTTTTCCACCCTTCAGGTTGTACACTTGGCTGCAACCAAATAAATTTTGGTTATATTGCTGATGATGATGAGCTCCCCTTTTGGCCCTCCAGAACCTCTTGCTTGTTGACCCACATCTTCAGATGGACATTCCTTTACAACACAAGCTCTCAAGATGAAAGAAGCTGCTTTCGGGGTATTGTAAAACGGTAAACTTAATGTTACTTTGTTGATCTCGTTATACCCTCCAATTTGGTTAATATCCAGAAACACATACTGAAATAGATTCACCTCCTGTACAGACATCTTCAGCCACAATATGTCTTTGTCCGATATGTTGAATAATGTGATTTGGAATGTAACACCGGCAGGCAATCCAGAAACGAAGGGAATAGGGTTTTCTGAGTCGTTACCTGGTACACTCAGTTCTGCCTTGATGTGTTTTAACATTCCATGAAACACCATTTCTTTAAGTGAAAATAAATCGAATAATCTTTTAAATGAAAATTGCTGAATCAAAGCACCATCATCTAGGTATCCGCGTTCACTCAATGACTTCCTCAGTTCTCCAGCAAATTCAGAAAGTTCAATGTGCAAGTCTTCACAGAGAAGCTCTATGTCGGAGATGGTAGATTGCACCCTCTTCAATGTATTAACATTACAACAGATCTCCATTTCGGACAACCTCAGAACACAAGCAAGAAGTACCAATTCTAAGATAGGCAGTTTTTCTTTTTTACTCAACCCCGAAAACTCGTACCTTAGCTTTCTAAGATTATAATCTAGCTTGGCCAATAAATGATCCAATATTCCTGTTTTCCGATAATGGAGCTTACTTAATGGCAGAAAATGAATCCATATTTCTGCTATATGTTGGACTACCTGAACATAGAGAGACGCAAAGGCCAACAAACCAGTAAATTTGTTCGAGTTCACAGCTACTGTCGCCAGCTCTTTACTGCAGCTCCTAATGTTAGAAAAAAAGAAAAGTGAGTATCATAATATTACCGAATATATATAGAAATAGGTGAGCTGCATGAGAAATTAGTTTAAGAATAGAACCTCAAAGTCTTTTGTACTTCATCTGTGAACCCTGATTTTATCAGTTGCCAGTAGCAGCTACTGTTCCGAGAATAAGACTCACGTTTTTCTCTGCCTCCTCGTCCATGACAATCACTTTCCGTTGATGAGATAGAGGGAAAGTTGTTTGCCTTAGATCTCGCATATCATTTTGAAATTGATCTTCAGAGGCTCCATCACAAATTTGTTGCAGGGCTAATACTTGATTGAATATCTCATCGATATTATGAAGCGGAAGCTTTCCTCCAGCAACAGGAAAGAGATCATTCCCTACAAATGATTCAGTGCCAGGAACATGTGTAATTTTACTGAACTTATACAAATAGGCCAAAAGGGTATCTTGAGTCGCTCAATCTTTTAAAGAAACCGCAATTCTTCCAAGAAAAGGAATTGCAAATGAAAATACTTTTGTTGGAATAGACCATGTAAGACGTTCATGTGTTAGAGGTGCTGAAATGGCTAAAACCAATATCGCAGCTACTCTTGGATTATCAAATCTGAGCTCTCCTTCACATGATGGTTCTATCTGTCAGCAGGGCAGAAGAGAAACAAAAATAAGGGAACAGTTATCTTTTACCTTTGATACTATTATAAATGGTGAGACAAGGAAAGACAAAAACCTCTTGAGACACTTCTGTAACAAAGCTGATGGAAAAACTTCCATGGTTTCTACCCATATAAAACAAAACAGAGAAGATATCGGCTTCGTCGTGGGAGGAGAACAGAAAAAAAGTTATACTCTATAAAATTTGTCCACGCTCATGAAATGTCAACCAGAATAAAACTACAACAAAAAAAAAAAAAAAAATTGTAACTGATGTACACACCTCAGGATACGTCGTCAAGTTGGTAAGAAGGCCATTAATTGATGATTTAAAAATCTTCATATATGGCAGTTTCAGTAAACGGAGGACTTTTCTGGCTGCATGTCTAATCAAGGTACTTGCATCCACCAGGGTTCCAAGAAACTGCAAAGATAGGCCCAGTACAAGATATGAGATACTTAGGTCTAACTTATTGAAAACCAAAAACTTCTCTTGTTGAATGTGTTGCAACTGTCCAACAATGTGATCCAAAAATGCAATTATACGTATTATGTTTAATGGATGATCCTTGGTTTCATTAAAAAAAGTATAATGGACGACAGGAGGAATACCATATGCATGTGTGCCTCTTGCACCTTCAGACGATCACATGTCACCATATGATACATTGTCTCCAATGTTTGCAACCGAACAACCATAGAATGGTCATTCAACATGTCCATTAACAAATCCAAGGCATCATTAGCAAATCTGACAGAGAAAGCTATAAGCATCCCCAAGGAATTACATGCTGACCTCCTGACCTTCAAACAAGAGCAATAAGAACAGTGCAGTGTGTGAGAAAGTCAAGTTCAAGCTGGAGTCAACAAAGCATATTGTATTGCCATGGGTTTATCATGGGTTTGCTCTCAAATTAAGCAAACTGCAAATACTAATAGAATCACCTCATAGAATTCGTCCTCGAGCCCATGAACAAAAGCACCAGCGGCATTTGATGCTGGTAGGTTCAAATTTTTTGTCGTATTACTCTTCCCAGGAAAGTTTCTTTCTTTTAGGTTACCTAGGACTTTCTTTGACAAGGTCTGCAGTAGTATATCTTCAGAAACCATCTTCACTTTCCCAAGGGAGATAAAAGCTTCATTCCTTACCTCCATACTCATATCTCTTACCATCGAACACAGCTGAAAAGGAACATACATTACAAAAAAGTAAAAAATAAAAAAATGGACTAATCATAATTCATTGCACAACATTTGGTTCCAAATCCAATGCAGTTATACAAGTACCTACGAAACAACTAAAGTCCTCAAAATTCAAGCACTCACAAATTTCCTAATGCATTTCAATCCTTCTAATTTGAACTCCAACTAGTACCATGCTAGAGACACGCAAGGAGTCCTAGACACATGCACATACGAGGACAAGCAGAGCAAATATTTCACCAATGGGATCCCTGAAGTACCTCTTGTGGTACCAATTGGTGTTCAAATCTATTTTGTCAAGCATATTAATCGATTATTCAAGCATTACCTGAACAAACACTGAATCCAACCAATCCTGCTCACCAACTTCAATACCAGAATCGGGTAACATTTGCCCCCATTCACGGACCTAAATTCATAATAAAATCATTTCAGCAATACACACAAACATCGAATTAAGAACAAAATAGAATCATTTACGACCACTTACCACACGAATTGCTGCCGCCCTAACACAATCATTTCTATCAACAAATAAATCGACCGCCCGATCATATCCTTCCGCAACCAATCCACCATTTTTAAATTCCATCACTGAATTACTCAACCTTACTAAACCATCTAAAGCAACTCTTCTCACATAAGGATAAGGATCATTAATAAACCCTAACAAAACTCGAACTAAAATTTCATTTCGAATCCCAAATCTAAACAAATTCTTACAAACCCAGTACCTAACAGACACAGAAGAATAAAAAAAAAGTTCAATTATAACACTCTCATCGAATTCACCTATAGCAGATACTAAATTTTCATCATGCTGAACAATAGTGAGAAGAACTGATAAAGATTCAACTCTAAATTGCGAATTCACAAAACTACTGAAAGCGAAAGAGCGGACCGTGTCGAATACGATACGTGTGAAGTCAGGATGATGAGTAGCTATATCACAGAGGAGTTTCAGGTAATGGTTTTAAATTTGATTTTGATTTTCTAGGGTTTGTTCTTGTTCTTGTTGTAGATACTGAGTTAGGGTTTTGATTATAGCAAAGATGATTTGTTTAGATGTGGAAGGGTTTATGATTAGTGACCTGATTGAAGATAATGATTGAATTGAAAGATTTGATTTCTCAATTTCCCCCCAAATTTCTTCGTCCATTTTTTTTTTAATTTGTATGAGCCGATTCGCGCCGTGGGACGCATTTTTATATATACCGTAGTTTAGACTGCTGGATTTCAAAGTTGCCTGTTTGGATCTGACTCAGCCGTCTGACTCGTCCAGAATCGATTCTGAAATCTTCGATGAGCGTGTTTTTTCTTTCTTTCTGAGAGCATCTCCAACGGTGGGTGCTACAAATCCTATGTCTAGTTTTTATTTAGATCCTTATTTGTGGGGTTATATATCCTGGCATTTTTAGGGGCCACTCAAAAGGATTTAGGGGCCAACAATAAAACAAAAAAGGTCACCCAAACGTAAATTGTAGCCAGCCCTTATCTCGCGTAATTTATAATGGCAAAATTGCCCTCACATAATCGGTAGATAATATATAATTTGTAACCTCTGAATACATTCGGTAGACAAAATATCACCCAAACGTTCGAATGTAGTCGGTGCAGTATTAGGTGAGGTGTAACACGAGTGTACGGATACAACGTACGCTTTCGTATAAATACTGAACTACAATCGGTTGATATGGTTATTAGTGTTACCTCCGAATATTATATTCGAAAAATATGTGATTTTATTGAACTCCCGAATATACGATGGCCAAAAAATCAGAATTTGGGAAATACAGAGATTTTTCTGGTTTTGCACTTGTAATATTCGGAAGTTTGTAATTTTTCATAAACTTCTGAATGTATGTTGGCTAACCTTCTAAAATGGCTCTTGGAACCACCTAGAGCCATGGCATGGTATGTTTTGCCATAGTCATATTTGGAATATATGTGATTTCAATAAACTCCCGAATATACGATGGCCCAAAAATCAGAATTTGGGAAAAACAGAGATTTTTCTGGTTTTG
>JAJJMB010008995.1:149748-222541 GCA_023531105.1 Papaver atlanticum
GGCCCAAAAATCAGAATTTGGGAAAAACAGAGATTTTTCTGGTTTTGAACTTGTAATAATCGGAAGTTTGTAATTTTTCATAAACTTCCTAATGTATGTTGGCGAACCTTCTAAAATGGCCCTTGGAACCACCTAGAGCCATGGCATGGTAGGTTTTGCCACAGTCATATTCAGAAGATATGTGATTTCAATAAACTCCCGAATATACGATGGCCCAAAAATCAGAATTTGAGAAAAACAAAGATTTTTCTGGTTTTGAACTTGTAATAGGTCTATTTCCATTTCAGGTAGCTTAGGGTGTCCCCCGCTTCATCTTGCTTCATTCGGCTAGATGGCATTGCCTTAGGTCTGTGTCCGTCTCGGGCAGCTTAGGTATTTTACCCGCATCATTCATTGTAGAATGGAAGGTGTGGCTAGCACAATGCCATAATCTTGATGGGCTTTTGTGATAATGCAAATATGGTATGATTATGCAAGAACAAATAAAACAAAAAGAAAAAAAATTGCAAGAAAAATAAATAAATCAAAGTGAATCGATAAAGGGGTGCAGAAAATTGCAAGAAATAAGTACACAAAAGGAGTAATTTTATTATTCTCAAAAGAGGGTCTGTAAGCCCTTAGTACATTCAAGTAAGGTTTCATGACCTTTTACAAGTAAGGATTCGAATCCTATTTTCATATTTTATCTTCATAAGCGATGAGCTGTTTAAGCATTGTATTGCTTGAGGTATTTGATATTCTGGGGGCGCTCAAGTTCTTCCCCATTAGGTTTGAGCAATATGTGTGCTCCATCGCATGCCTTGGCGATGACTGTGAGTGGTCCTTCCCAGATGGGAGTAAATTTTCCTGCCTTGCGCTGGTATGGCGGGATCTCGCGCCATACTTTGTCGCCTGGGCTAAATCGCCTTTGATGGACACGTTCGTTGTATTCTCGGGCTGACCTCCAATGGTATTTTTCCATTCTCCGGAGGACTATTTCTCGGTTCTCCCCGAGGTTGTCTATCTCAGCGAGTATCGCTTCAGTTGGTACGATCGCTTCTATACCACATGTGAGAACAAAGGGGTCCGTCCTTGTTGCTCCTTTTCGTTAGGTCCGATATGCCCGTAGTATATTGCGTAGTTGTTTTCATCGGCTAGTCCCGTGTTCGTCTAGCTTCATCCTGAGCATGTAAGCGATAACTTCGTTAGGGTAACCGTTTAGACTTCGGGGAGTGGAGAAGGCATTATGCTCCTGATTTTTCTCGCCGAGTGAGATTCGGTTATAACCCGAGTATCCATCTATTAGGCACAGTAGTCCGCATTCAGATGTGGCTTCCTCAAGATGATCGATATCGGGAATCGGAAAGCTGTCCTTTGTACAAGTCCTATTAATGCAAAGTCGTACTTCTTTGTTTTTCTTCGATATTATCACCATGTTGCGCATTTGTTCTCCTCGGATGACTTCTGATGCCTCCGTTTTCTTTAGTTCATTTTGAATTGCCTTGTGATACTCCGGTGTCACCTTTCGCATCTTTTGCCTCATAGGATTGTGCTTTGGATCTTATTTCAAGCGGTCTTGGAAGACTTCTGGATCTATCCCAGGCATACCTACCATATGTCTTGCAGAGGCATTGGAGTATTCTTTTGATGCTCGTACGAGCTTTTCTTCTTCCTCTCTGTCTAGGAGAGTTTCAATCTTAACCATTCCCAGGTTTTCGGTTGTTCTGTCATTTATTTCCTTTGCGGGTTCTGAGGCCGAGAGGTTTGTCTTGAGCTCTCCATCATTGGAGAGGTCTTGTAGTTGCTATAAGAGATCCTTGGATAAGTCCGAGGATGGTACTTTGTTCAAGTGTCTTGCTTTGCTTGTCACTGCTACGTAAGCATTGATAACATCCTTGCTTTTAGCATTCTTGGCCCTTTTCTCCTTTGCTTTTGGAGGTTTTATCATGTTCTCGTCATTCTGTAAGTCCATGTTATAACAGTACTTGGCTTCTCCTGAGTTTCCAACGATCTCTGCGATCCCATCGGGTGTTGGAAACCTTAGTCTCTGATGGTAGGTCGAGGCAACTCCTTTTATCCCATGGACCCAGGATCGCCTGACAATGGTTGTGTAGGGTGAAAGTACATCTACTACACAGAAAGTGGTTAGAGTTAGGATTTTTCCTACTCGAATTTCTAAGGTGACCTTGCCTCTTGGGCGGGTCGATGAGCCATTGAAGCCAAATATGTTATAGGTAGAAGGGATTAGGCATTCGTCTCTAAGACCCATTTGCTTGAATATTTCATAAAACAAGATTTCGACAGAACTTCCTCCGTCTATTAGTAATTTAGGCATGGCCCATGGCAATAACTTAGGCTTTTCTTCCTCGCCCTCCTGCTTAGGCAGTGCAATAGCCATCGTAACCACTAGTGGATCGTTGTGGTTTCGTCCTTCATCTGGTGCCCCCGAGGCTGAAAAACTGATAGGTATTTTCATCCACTCCTGCATAGGAGGTTCTTTTGCCACACTGAAGACTTCGTCACCTTCGAAGTTTCGCTTGTGGATTCGTCCAGTAATACTTCCTTCAGGTGTGAGAGCAGTGATAACTGTGTGCGATATCGTATTGCATCCCAAGTATTGTGCCTCGCGTGGTATTTCTACGCGATGTACGGGTGTTCCCACAGTTGGTTGGATCGCTGGCTGTACGATGTACCCCTCGAGTTTTCCTTCATCAATCATGTCTTGCACCATCATCTTTAGATCTCTGCACGAGTCCGTCGTGTGGCTATAGAACTGGTGAAACTCGCAGAAGTCTGTTCTATTCTTAGCGCGCTCGGGCTGCTGTCCTCTATTCTATCTTCTTAAAGATCTCGGATATAGGTGTGTTTAGTTTCCTATAGAATGGGTCTACGAACTTTCCCTTCTTTTGTTGGGCTTGGTATCGCCCTTTCCATCCTCCACTTCGATGTTTATCGAACTGGGTAGATCCGTTGTTGGATCGCCCTGCTCCTTGGGCTGACGCTTGAGGGTTCTGTGGTTCTACCACATTTGCTCCTCTATTGGTTCCTTTTACCAATTTGTCATAAGTACCGTCTTGGAGTTCTTCAAGGGCTATGTAATCCTCTTGAATCTCTCTCAGTTTCCCTAGATTGGGTGGCATGGTCTTGTACATGAGGATAAATATGGGGTCCGTCTTTCTTAGACTATTTTTAAATCCCAAGATCGCGTAGGCCTCTGGGACTCTTCCGATCTCGGCACATAATTTTCTCCAACGACTTACCAGAGAGCGGAGTGACTCGTTCGGTCCCCTGGGTAACTGGAACATCATGTCAATTTCGGGTTTGACTTGGCTGTTATGTATGTATGTTTCTAAGAATAACTCGGATAGATGGTCAAACGATTTAACCGATGCCTTTGCCAGGTTATTGAACCACATTAGGGCCTCGTCTTTTAGACTGGCTGGAAAGAACCTACACGTCACTACCTCGTAATGACTCCACTGTGTCAGTGTCATGCGGTAGGATCTGAAATGTTTGATTGCATCGTCGGTCCTATTAAAGGGAGTTTCAAACGCTTGGAGTGAGCATTTCCTTGGAAATGGTTGGGCTAGTAGACTCTCCGATAAGGGAGACTGTCCAGCTTCTTGCAGTACTTCCTTCAACTTTATTCCTTCTTGTTTTCCTGTAGCCTTCTGCACATCTCTTCGAGTTGACAGAGTCGGGCTTGTAATTGGTCATCATTTTGCCTCATTTCGGCCTTCTTCCTTCGTCCTTGCGCTCTTTTGGGTGAGTAGGAAGCTTCTGGACGGCGATATCTTGATCGCCCTGAATCCTCGTCCGATTGCTCGGCGTACGTCATTATTTTAGAACGAGTTGACTTCGAAGTCTCCCCTCGCTTGGGGTCTATGACTGCATGGTTCTCGGCCGTGCAGTTGGTTTTTACTTCGTCCTCCATTTTCTTTTCTCGTCTATGCTTGGGATCGACCTTGGATGATCCTTCGGACGGTCTTTCTTCCTCGTTTAGGACTTCTCGGCTTCCTTTCGGAAAGCGCTCTCCTGTTTCCTCGTCTGAGGTGTCAGGGATATGCACTCGCTCATCGTCCTGTAAGTTCTAAAAGGGATTCTACTCCTGGGGGTCTCCTCTATGTTAGTGAGTGGCACCTTTTTCTTTGTTTTGCGTTTCAGCCTGCGGTTTCTCCGTTCTAGCCTCCTGTTACGTCTCTCTAACTTTTTCATTCTCTCATCCTGCGCCTCTTGAGCTTTCAGGATGGCTGCGATAGTAACAACGATATCGCCGAGGTTAGAAGGTTCGCCTTCCTTCTCCTCATTGTTTACTGTTTTCCTTGGCAAATGATTCAACCCTCCTGGTTGAGTTAAATGGATATCATTCTGTCTTTCGAAGGGATTTCCCTTTTCGTCAGAGCTAGAGTTATCAGTTAACACCTCCCGATATTGTTTATCGGGTTGTCCCTCTCCTGGGAGTACACCGTTGTGCATAGTTTCACCGAGCTCCATCTCGTATAGGCCTCCAGATAGGGCTCCACCAGTTTCACCTTGGCTCGTGCGAGTGGATCGTCTCGTCACCATCGCCTTACCTGCGATATATGCAATAATGCTCAACTTGTCTTTTCTTACATAAAAGTGGGACCCTAGATTTGCAGGTCACGTGCAATTAGTAAGTCATAGTTCAGACTGGACAGATAAGTACAGGAAGACTTTGCAGTAAATTTTGGATACATGCGAAGATGTCAAAACATTCCCTACTTGCACAAGGTTTTGGTGATGGGAAAAAGGTGTTTTGCTTGTCTCTCTACTTAAGAAAAATACCTACTTTTACACGTCATACCTTTACTAGGAAAAAGTCAAGTTTATGACTATTGAGCATATCTTCCCATTTTAGGAAATATTTGTCATCATCTTTAAACTTTTGATTTTTAACAAACTTTGAGTTTGATGAATGATTATGTACTCATTAACCCTTCCCCTTGACTTAGAGTTAGATTTCTAAGAAGAAGATTGTGGATTATCTTGAGTTTCTTAGAAGATGAAGAACATCATGAACAATTCGTCTTTTCAACTTTCATAGGACAATATTTTCCCTTATGAAGTTTACTGACTAAAACTTCTTCCCATCCCTTTCATGGAGGAGATCGTTTGAGCGCCGAAGTGTTTAAAACTCCATTTTCACTCCGATATTCAACTCTCCTGAGCATCTTGAGGAAGATATAAAAAACCCTAAAAGGATGAAAATTTTGAAGAAAATTAATGAAAAGGATGTAGATCTGTTGATATTGAGGGTCTTCAAGACTTCTGATAGGATTTCGGAAAACCCTATATGTAATAACCGCAATCGCACGGTGTCTAACTAGTAGACAGAGGCAAGTACGGGTCGAACCCACATGGAGCGGTGAAAATACAACTATTAATTAATATCAAGAATAACAATTCAAATTATAAATTTCATAGAATTACGAATTGGTGAGTAAGATTATGAAACTCAGAAATCAAAATGACAGAAAACCTAACCAAGATTATGAAGGTGTTAGGGATCCGGGAATCCCTTGTAGGTAACTTATTGTATTCAATCACAAAGGGTAATGGCATGAAAGATATTACATTCAACAATTGCCGACAAGATTATCAAAAAGATCATTTGTTCTCACCTTAAAATAGAATTCCAAAGCACTAAGTATACATGGCATAAATAGTCAAGAGATATTCATAAAACGATTATTGCTAAGGTTCAACGATTCCTTCTACTAATCTAACTATGGACTATACATGGCATAGAACATGAAATATATAGCTAGAAGATAAATCATTGATAGAGAAACAAAACCGTAATCATTAAGCTCATATTATAGAAAACCCTTGTTTCAAAAACACAAATAAATCAAACTACAAGTTCATCCTTTCACCCTAACATGGATTAGATAGCCATGGCTTTCTTAAAAACCATAAACAAATATGAATAAATCCCTAGATAATTGAAATCAAATGGGAGAAAAGAAACTCCAAACCCTAAACAAAGCTTTGCAGCTGCGCCTCCGTTTGTTGTTGTCGACGGCTCCTAGCCACCGCCACAGCCTCTCCTGAGTTTCTGTTCATGAATCAATATATACCCTTGCGAATCCTAAAGTCGCAACACTTAAGACCTAGCAGCTGCCTAGGCCCAGTCCATCCACCAACTTCCAAATCCAAACCATCTTGCCACTGCCAATTTCTATCTTCCATCTGTCTAGGCACCAGCTCCTTTGCCTGAACTTCTAAACTGCGTCACCAATTCAGACCCCAAGCCACCGATGTCCAAATCCAGTTTGTAACACTGAAATCTAGACCAAGCCAACTTCTATTTTCTTTTCGTCCAACACAGCTCGGGCCACAGCAGACCCAAATCGACAACTCCATGATATTCACTCGAACTCGAAACTGGCATCCACCAGCTTAGAAGAAAAACAATAAATCCAAAGACTTATGCGGCTCAAATCTTCCGCCACTGATCTTCTATTCTCTTTCTCTTCCAACCACAGCACCAGCCTCTGCCAATTCATTCTCCTTTACTTCTGCAGACCTGCAATTCCTTCTACCATTATACCACTCAGAACCTTAAATACAACAGCACTCTCAATTACCGACGCTGCTAATCTCGAGACAGATAAACCAACTCCCTCTGTTCTCGTTCATCAAAACAGACTTCTTCTTCTACAGCCATCACTTCCAGTTCAGCAGCAAACTCAACGTTCACTGTTGATCAGCTGGTATACAAGTATCTCATCTCAAACCATCTTTTCTTCTTACCGTTACTTCTGTCCAAGTTTCCCATAACTTCCATTAACCGATTAATCTGCAGTGAAGGTTTAGTATTATCCAAAAACCACTGCACCGATTCTATACACTACCTTCCACCACTGCCAGCAGTTGATACGAGTCTCGACCATCTCAGAACTGATCAAATTATCCAACCACATGCCCTAGCTTCGCTGTACCAACAACCACCAGTTCGAGAACATCGAACCCACGTCTAACAAGTTCAGCCAACAACAACCACCAACTCATATTCCTACTCAGGCAATTACACGGACAATTTGTAGGTTGATTCAGGTGCATGAGGAGGTCCTTCTGTGCCTGATTTCAAACCACTCTTAGCCTTCTCTTGACCTGCAAATCCCAGGTTTAGTCCGAGTACGAACCCCAAATGTCTATACAGCCATGAACATCACTTCCACCAGTAGCTTGACTCTCTTCTCCAGCTTCTAATCATTTCATAGACACAAACTGACCCAAAACTTCTCATCTATCGCCACTGCTAGCCTTTGCTCCACTTGAACGTCCATACCTTGAACCCTTCTTAAAATGTGATGATTAACATTTATTCCATATTCCACAGATGTTATGTGGAGGACAGTTAGCCACGTCCCACTTAACTTTAGTTCGTAGTGCCTTCACGTGATGATATAATAAAGAAAAGCCATTCTTTGTTTCTTTCCGGAAGTAAAATGGTTGTGGTGATAAATGGGTAGCCTAACATCCCACGAAGAAGTCCATTAAGCTCTGGCTCCGTTTGGTACAGTGAGTAACTTGAGTGATGCTGATATATAGATATACCAGGCCACCACATTTGAGGCTCTCCCTATCGATCACTTTTGTCACAAACATATTTTGCCTCCCTTTAACCATTTATCGTTCCGGTGATTGGATTTACTTGTACTTTCTACAAAAGCACTAAAATAGTATTATTAGTCAAAGTATCGAGTCCTAACTAATATAAATATGGGTATAAAATATAGCACTTACGTGCTTATCAACTTCACAGATCGTGTAGGCTGTGTTGAGTCCGAGCTCTACTCATAAATTCTAACAGAGTTCTACACAGTGGCATGAAAGGCACTTCTCTCAAGGAGATTATGAAAACAATATAAAGTTGTTACTAGGGAGGTAGAATAGATCTTCATACCTCCCTGTTTCTAGCGCCAAAATGTAGTTGCATCTTTTCTGATGACTACACCCAAGTAGATCTAAAGGCTATAAAGATACTAACATTCAAGATTCAAAGACAAACATAATGTAAAGAACATGAAAGTAAAGATTAACACAAGCATATAACGTGGTTCGGCCATGAAGACCTACGTCCACGGGAAAGAAGATGTTTTCTTTATTGATTAGGGTCTTACCCTTGAAAGAGCTACAAATATCACTTAGATTTCTCACTCTCTCTTTATCTAGATCTCTCTCAGGAATTCTCTGTAGAAAGACCATCTAGTATTACATAAGTTCTCCATTTCCTTCTACAAGGACTGGTATTTATAGGAAAGTTGGATTCGTGAAGGCCTGGTCTCGCCGAGCCGACGGAGCTATCGTGCATCTCCTCCTTGCTTCGGACGAACTCTATACTATCCCTCGTGATGGCCTGCTTGGTTGTCCCTCCGAGTTATCTCTCCCTGTTTATCATCGTGTAGCTCCTTCTTGGAGAATCTCGTGCTGTGTCACTTCTAGGTTGTAGTATAGATCGCCCGAGCCTTCTGGTACGATGTAAATTCGCCCACGTCTCTTCTGATCCTTCATTAAATGCAGTCTTTCTTTTTAGACTTGACCGTCTGGATCGATTAGACCACTCCTCACACGTGTCATTCATGTAACGCTTGTAGCAGGTGTCTCGATTCAGATGAAATCAGCTTTATAGAGTATGATTTGATGTTTTCACCTTATCATCTTATCATGAAATCATCCCTTGAGATGTTGACACGTGGCCATCGGGTTATTTACCCTCACAAAATGGAAGAAGATGAAGGGGAATGGCAGAGATTAGAGAAGAGAGATTAGGGAAGATTAAGAATTCTTTAGTTTTAAATTTTAGTGTTTAATTTTAAGTTAATTAGTTCAAGGTTATTAAAGTAAAATCACCAATTTTGGCCACCCTTAACAAGAGCACTAGGTCCATTTAAATTTGGGTATACCCCAATTTGGCCACGCAAAATAAATATAGCTCACTGCATTTTTATTTTATTTTTTCATATCACAATAATTTAATCAATTAATATAAAAAATTAAAGCAAACTCCTAATTTTTTTTATTATTTATACAAAACAGAAAATAGAGGGTCACATAAACTTCATAAAAAACCGAAAACAAAACAAATAAATAAATATTACAGACCAGCTAAACAAAAACTAGGAAGAGATCTACCAATCCCTTACAACTTTTATGAAACCAGAATGAAATCAAATATCATAGAAACTCTTTTTAAAAATATTCATCTGATATTCAGACTCCAAAGGAATAATCAGGAAAAAGCCACCGTCACTTCCCGGCGGGTTTGGAATCAGAAAAGTTCGACCCACAAACCTATTCACACCCGGACCCATATAAATCGGTTTTCCCCACCCAAAATCAGCTTCATATATTGGCAGTCTAACCCAGGTTGGCAGTCTGAAATTGCATCCCTTTCCTTTGACAATGGTGCGGAAACTTGGGTTTAGTTCCAGATAATCAATGGCTGATCTGAGATACTCATCGTTTCCATACGACATGAACGTTTCGTGTATACAATTAACAGCGTAACTTAATGGTTTTGAGACAATATCACCTGAGAATGCTATTATGGTATTATCAAATATGGCGTTGCCGAAATAACCAGCCGGAAGAGGAGGACGTGAACGGGAACGACAATCTAACGGGATCGATATCGTGGTCTCTTCATCGTCTTTAAGTTCGCGTGCTTTGCACAAACAACGCCATATGTGTCCTGCCATGACTTCGTACGTACTGAACCGGTACTGATCCTTGTTGCATTTGGATTTCAGTTCATTGGCCTGCATGGTTGAGAGATTGAGCTTGGCAATTGCAATTTTGGGTAAGGGTGAAGTGGCAGGTATGTCGACGGAAGGTAGTTTATATTCCATATGAGGGAAAGAAACTATGGGTGGGTCACGAGCTCGTAATAAGGTTCGATCAAAAAATGGGACTGGTTTTTTACTGTCTTCAACTCCTCGACATAGATCTGACCATGTATTGATGAAGTTGATTCCGGCGACTCCATCGACTAATATATGGCTTAGTGCCGTACTTACACAAACACCACCGCACTTGAAATGAGTTACCTGAACCAGAAATGGTGGATACAATGAGATATCGTCGTCGCTATAATCAAGAGTAGGAAAAAGTGGCGCAAGTTGTTCATTAGGAGTGAATTCGCCCAGATCTTTCATAAATGAATCTGTTTCTGCCTCTATGAAAATAGCACCTTCACCAGTACAATCGATTTCAGCTCTACCTGACGCATTTCTCTTCAGTCTCCCAGCAACTGGGTAATAAGTAACGAGAGCTTTGCTTAAACCATCCTTGAGTACAGTAGAGTTGAAGAAATCGTCAGATCCGGAAAATGAACCGTCGACGTCTGTTGATTCCGGAGGCTTGTAAAAGTACACAGCTTGTGCGTGTACTACGCATAGCTGATCAAAATTTGACGTCCATAAACACACTTTTGGTGTTTCTTCTGCAGGTTTGACGACAGATGTCTCTTTCACTCTAACTTCCATCACCATACTGATTAGCTAGAAACTGCACGACCTTCACGCATAACATAAAAGGGTTAGCAAACAACAAACTGCACGCAATCGACATATAACTAGCAGATTACAACTACAGAGACTAAAACAAAAACACCTAGAAAGAAGCACAGAAAACTAACCGGAATTATTGACGGGAGGAGGTATCCAGGAATGAAAGTGTAGGTTTTTGTCTTTTCTTATATACAGTGGCTAAAAGGATTCAAGGTAGGGTATGGCTATCCATGCTGAGTAAAGAGTAGCCGCATTCAGTAAATGCCTGTACCCAACTCTTAATAGAAGACACGTCTAACCTGTAAAGACCACTCAAATGGTTGTTTTTTGGAAAATTGAAGGCCACTCAAATAATGGTGCATTATATGGCGTTGTTTTTCTGTTAATGTGTCTAGGTGTGATGGTAAAGGCCCAAGGATTTAAGAACACAGTTTTTTTTTTCTGTTGTCCTAAATGTGTATCTTTGTTTTCTGTTTTTCTAAATGTGTCGGTGACTCTGGTCTCGTTTTTTTTACCGTGGTCATAACTGTAAATTCAGTCCATATTTTCTTTTTAATAAACTATAATTTTATTCCAAAAAATTAAGAATATTCTGCCGATTTACAATGTCGTGGAGTAATTCGTCTATCAAAACTAGATTACTAGGTTCATTTACATCCAAAATTTTCAGTCCATATTGAACACACTTGAAGTGAGACTACATCATGTGAGTGACTGAAAAGTTCTCCTACAGATGCATATTGAACACACTTGCTCATTTACAGGGATGAAGCCGGGGACTGCATGTAGGGGCGGGGGTGTTTTCAGACTTCACAGGATTTTATATTTGAGTTGAAACAGTCTTGAATTTGGGGTAATTTCTACTTTTTGTGGGTGCAAACACATACATAGGGTAGTGTTGGATTTTTGTTTCGCCAATGGGTTTTAAAATAAGTCTTTTTTTTTTTTTACAAATCTTTTATTAGGTTTCATTAGCTATAAAATAGAGATTACATGCATTTCAAGGACATCAATATCAAAGTCCAAAATAACAATTGCAAAGTACTGGCAAAGAGTAATTTGTGAAGAGAAGTAACAAAATACCAACAAGAGTACCAAACAAACAATCCGAAGGTTGAAAGAGTAGTCTTGAGATTATAGTCCAATCATTTCGGTAGAGTTTTTTTCTTCTAGAAAAAGATATATCTTCATAAAAAAAGAGTAATATACCAAAGTCTTAAATATTGATCACCGTACTTAAACTTCCACCCAAATCTCCATTAAAATTACGAAGAAACGTCATAAGAACACATAAAAAATCTTCGCAAAGGAAAATACACTAACAAAAAGGGAAAAACACCATGAAAACTTCCTGAAAACAACGGAAATTAAAGCAAAAACTTAAACTACTAATTAATTAAGAAAACAAGTAAAAGAAAACAAAATCTCCCCTAACTCCGGTACTTTTTTTTTTTGTTATCGGTCAATAGGAAAAATTTCATTGAAAAAGAGGTACTTAAGGGGTGCCTCAACCCAATAAATACAACCGACATAAAAAAAAGGAGACCGAGTTTGGAATCGATCACCCAAAGAAAGGAGCAAAGAACAAATAGCCAAGTGAGCATAGTAAAAAAAGAAGAAGAAATAACCACCAAACATCTCATATCCAACTCAATGCGGCCGATAGAAATACGAGTCCCATAAAGCTATCACAATGTTAGCCGTCAAACCCAACATTGTAGTGTTTGACTCCGCCCAAAAATAAGCTTGAATCTTAGTATCTCGAATTAGATTTTCCAAGTTTCTCTTTTTGTGATTGAAGATTCTAGAATTCCTTTCTTTCCAAATGCACCACCATATTGCAACCGGTAAGTTGTTCCATATACGGTCAAGTCTTTCATCACCCCAATCATAACTCCAAGTTTTTATAGTTGCGGAAATATTAGTATCGTAATTCCAATTGAAGTTGCATCCTTCGGCAAAATAATCCCAAATTTTATTTGTTCGCCAACAATCATAGTAAAAATGGGCACTTGTTTCATCTTCTTCTTCACAAAATCGGCACACCCTGACTCCGGTACTATATTTACTATATAGGGACCCTATGATTGAATAACCCTAGCCCTATCCCCGCATCTTTACACAAGGCCTAAAGCTGCACAAGATACAAGTTAAACAAAGAAACCGAACTAAATCATGTAAGGATTCGCAAGCTTGTCAACACTATTTTACCGGTCATAAGATAATTTTAGCTATTAATGACTCGATTAGCTAATATAAATTTTAATTAATATAAATTAATGTAACCTAACAATATTTTAGAAACAAAACCAGTACCGTTGTATAGATCTCGAAAAGTTATGTGAAATGGACTACTAGAACGTGTAAATCGGATACCCGACGAAGAAGATATGATAATCGGAAATGTAGGTATCAAAGATATGATAAACGAAACCGAGTTGACTGTGTTGACTCAGTAAGTCAGACTAGCTGATTCGTATTTCAGATCAAGTCAGATTAAACGGGTTAGTTGGCCGGTTTGGCGGGTCGGTTCAGTCCACCCGCGGGCTAGGGAATAGGGCCAGATTCATTCCTTTGATGTTTTGGACCCCTTAAGGTCCGAATTAGCTTTCGGTTCCTTCTGCAAAGTTGTAGAGTTTTTTCGAGAGCTTTTTGATGGAACCCAATTCGACCCTATTCGGATAACTAGGTATTGATTTATGCCTAGAAAACTAAATACCTTGTTTTAGAACCATTGATAAAACTAGAACAATATATTATTTCACTTAGGCATTAACTAGAGTTGTCCATTGTATTATTTTATGAACATTGTATGAGCCTATTGGCTAAATTATAAGAGTACTTGTGTGATTAGCAGTTAGTCAATATTAACAACGATCGATTTAAAGGATGAACCAGTGCATCTTCGATGTAGGCATGGATTGTCATCGAAAACAGGTGGGAACTCTTGTAACCTTCTTGTAATCACTAAGATACTTCTTTCTGCGAGCATGATGTGTATCTGTTATTTTTGAGCATGTTCTGAGTGTATATTGATGTGTGTGTGTGATATGTGTTGTATGATTTCCCCGCAAGAACTGTTTGTGATTCCCCACGGCTTCTTGCTAAGTTTAGTATGGCAGCGTTACGCTGTTTATGATATTATTCTAGTAGACCGGCGCTACTTCGGATCCAGTATTATTTAATTTCTTGTCTTATAGCAGTAGGAAGGCGTTACCCCGGATTCAATATTATATATACTTTTACATGGGGGACCACTCATATACATATTATACTTGCTTGTTATGACTGTCTAACTCAGATCTTATGCGTTGTATGATTTTCCCGCAAGGAGTGTCTGTGGTTCCCCACAGCTTCTTGCTAAGTTAAGTAGGCCGGTGTTACATCGGATTCAGTATTATTTAATTTATTGTCTTAAAGCAGTAGGATGGCTTTACCCCGGATTCAATATTATTTAGTATGCCGGCTTTACCCCGGTTATGATATTATATATACTATTTATTTTGGGAAAATCACTCATATGCATACAATCATTGTACGTCTAACTTTCTGGTCTTGATGGTAATATTCCGAATCATGGTTTGTATGGGAACTCTGTGTGGACGATGTTATTATTATTGATTAGGGTTGCTCTCGCGTCGTTTTCTCCAATTAGTTTGGCGAGGTTAGAGCGACACTTGCTTCATGATGCATAAATAGCTAAATGATTAGTTTCTTCTTGTTTCTTTCAATTTATATTCTTTTAGAACTGTGAAGTATGTTTAGTAATTACTTGATAATTATATGTTTTCATTGAGCACCCCTTTGGTATGATGTGCTCACTTATTCCCATTTCAGTTTCAGTAATCTGAAGAAATGGTGGGAATGAAGATATCCGTTTTCGTAGCTTAAATCTTTTTGCGATGTTAGAGACGTTATGAATCTTTTATATATCTTTATTCTTTATTTAATCTGTAAAACAACACATTAATATATTCATATCACTCGAGAGATCTTCATTTATACAATATCAGAGTGTATGGGTTTTTTTTTTGGAATTAACTTATGTAGTTGAGTTTCTTAAGATCGGTAATATAGGTTTGATGCTTCAATTAGGTTGTAATCCTATCAGCTAAGCAGGTGATTAGGTTGGGGTGTCACAAATCATTAATCCAACGGTGTTAAATTAGTTGATAGGATTATGAAGAAAAACTACTTCCTCCATCGCTATTATAAGGGCGTAAACGCGTAGTTTAGAAATATATAGAACGCGCAATTGGGGGATACTAAAACTAATTGAGGGATAGAGGAAAAGGAAAAACCTGGATCCAAATATCAAATCATGGTCACCCCTTATCTAAGTATTTTACCTAATACCTAATCTACCCCTCACTAATCAGGTTTAATGCTTAATTATAATTAGTAAATTCATAAGATTAAGATTATTTGATAAATGATTAGTGTGTATTTTTATTTGTATTTGGGTGAGTGAGGTGAGAGTAGAAGGAGGGAAAAAAATTGAGAGGAAACTTTTTTTGGTAAAAATGGAGGATGATTGTACAAGCACTCCCAATACTCAGGTAAAGGTGTCAATGTGTTGAAAATTTGATATTTTTTCTTTAAATCCACCATTGTTGCAGCTTAAATAGCTCGGTGCCGGCATGGACGTAGTATGAATACAATATCCCCTATTTTAAAAGGCAAGCCGACATTGTATTCAACCGAAAAAACCATGCCGGCATTTGTTGGAAATTTTCGTAAATGTTTGCCACTATCCGGGGGAGCGTAGCCCCTCCCGGTTGTGTTCGGCCCCCTAGCAGAGTGCGAGACAGCGTCTCGTAGAAATTTTTTCTGGTTTTGAAATTCAAAACCTATTCCGTTTTGAAATTTTTATGGTTTTAATCAGTCCACTGCCGGCACAGTCAGTTGATTCTCAAGCATGCCGGCACTGCTAACGGCATAGTATGTTGCTTAAATTTCTTTGCCGGCACATGATGTAAAGTATCCAGAAAATTGAATTTTTTTTCACTTGACTATAGGCATTGATAGATTTCTATCGAGCATGCCGGCATTAAGTTACGGCATTGAAATGTTAGTTACCAAGCATGCCGGCACCATTTTTCGGCATGGTTGTCATCAATTCTGGCATGGTCTTCATCACTTCTGGTGATGTAATTTTTTTTTATTTCTGACATGGTCTTCATCACTACCGGCATGGTATTCATCACTACCGGCATTGTCTTCATCATTACCGACATGGTATTCATCACTTCCGGCATGGTATTTATCACTACCGGCATGGTCTTCATTACTTCCGGCATGGTCTTCATCACTTCCGAATGTTAAAAGTAAAGAATATTTAGGTTTCAAATCCCTAACCCTAACGAGAATGCCGGCAGTGAAGATGGAAATGGGGGATATGATTTTGTTTTTTGATTTTAAGTTATTAGATTTTTATTTTGAGGGAAGGGTATTTTAGTATTTTTACCTCCATAAAACACCCCTTAGCAAATAGTATTGGTTGGGGGAAATAATTTATATCCCCAATTAGTTTTCATATCCCCAATTGCGCGTTCAATATATAAGGGACATTCTAATTCCGAAATTATTTTTTCCACGCACACCCTTATTATAATGTATAGGTATCATAGTACAATTTAACCAAATAGGAGATGAAAATATATAAAGTAATATATAAAGTAATGTTTTGAAGGCCAAACTACCCTTTACAATCGGTAGATAACTTTATAATCGGGAAGTTAATCCACAATCGGGAGTCAATTTAGTTTATATAACTTCCGAATATAAAGTATCCCCAAAATAAAATCCTATATCTTTTGAATTTTGATTATCCTATAATCGGTAGTAAATAAAGTTATCTTGACTCCCGATTAAAGTAGACCTTTGGCTAAAATACTACCATAATCGGTAGGGAATTTAGGTTATTTAACTCTCGAATATAGAGTAGCCCCAAAATGAGATCTTGCAAAAAATCTATATTTTTTGAATTTTGGTTGAGCCTATAATCGGTAGTCAAAATAGTTCATATAACTACCGAATATAGAGTTGCCCCAAAAATGAGATTTTACAATCGGTAGATAAAAAAAAACTAAACTACCGATTATGAAGGGACATATAGGTATTTTCAACCTATTTTGCCTTATTATGTTGCCCATAATTCTTTCAGAGTCGTCCCTAAAAACGCCAATTTTTTTTATCTAAAGGAGTACTCCTTCTCAGCCTTTATATGGGGACGGAGAAAGTATTTATTTTTTGGCTGGTTGAGCAAGATCAAGGTGTAGAGTGATAAATGATCGTACCTTCAGAGCAATAGCTCTCGATCTCTCATCTATGCAGTATTCAGTAGCTAAGACGTTAGCTAGTTTTGATAAATGTGCCATCATAATTAGAATCAAGGCCGACTGATTTAATTGTGAACAGATCTGTCCAACAGTTTACCACCATGTCTTATGATTTATTCTTTTAATATTATTAGTTTTGATAAATGTGCCACCATTTTTATTTTTATTTTTAAAGGGTAACCAATTTATTTAAGCAAAAGAGGTTATAATTCTTGGAAATGAAGTTTCAATTCTTTCATTCAGTACAATCTGTTATAAGAAAGGTGGACAAGTGTCATCCCAGTTGGTCGTCATTGCCGGTGTGGTTTGTTGTGTTTGTGTTTTCACCTTGGTTTGCTAGTTCGTCCACCGCCTGGTTTGCTTCCCTCGAGTGTGCGAGGGTTTGTGAATTGGAATGTTCCGCATGAGAGATTTGATTTCCTTGAGCATATTTGTTAGGTACCATGCATGGTGTTGGTTCTTGGGATTGTACTAGATAAACTAGTGCTTGTGAGTCGACCTCAAACCAAATCCTGTTCCATTAGTGTTGTGTTGCTATTCTCGTTGCTTTAAGTAATCCCCATGTTTCCACCAGAATTGATGTGGTTATCCCTAAAGGTGTTGCCGTAGCTTTGACTGCATGACCATCGCTATTTATGCATATGATTCCTGCGCCTGCCGGTCCTGGGTTTCCTTTTGAAGCTCCATCCATGTTAATCTTGATCCATTTTGGTGCCGTGTTTTCCATCTTATGTAGATAGTAGACGTGGTAGTTCTTTCTTGTTGTTGTCTTGGAAGTATTGGGTCGTTCGCCATGATAGGTTCCGTGTATTTCTGTGCCCATTGGTATTCTTCAAACATTACCATTATAACCAGGTAAGTTTCCATTGGTGTGTGTCGTTTTCTTTTTTACACATTTGCATTTCTTGCCAGCCATATGTGCCATACCGTAAATCCCATTAATCCTCTAGTTGTCTCTGAAAAGTTGTTTAACATATCTTGAATATTTGTTGGGCCGATATGCTGGTTTTGTTGTTGATGTTGAAGCTGTCGTTGTTGCTGATATTGGTGTTGATGTTGATGTTGTTCATTGTGGTTACCTCGTAGCCGATTTCGTTGATCATTGTTAGGACTCCTTACTAGGTGTGTCATTATTAGTTGCCAGATTGCTTTCGAGTTGTAACATTCGAAGATTAGGTGTTGTTCTAATTCCGGGTGGTTGTTGCATTGTGGACATGTGTTGGTGGTGGTGATATTGAGCCTTAGTAGCCTTTTGAAGGTTGGTAGGCCATTTTTGCGACTTTCCACAAGAAAAGACTATTTTTTGGTGGACATCTTAGTTTCCAGATTGCTTTGACATTTACAGGTTGATGATAATGATTTTGGTTTGTTTGGGTGGAGGTTGGTAATGAAATGAGTTGGGTGTAGCCAGATTTTTAAGAGTAGTTTCCATTTTTTGTGAAAAGCCAAATGTTTTTGTCAGGTATTGGGTTATACTTGGTAGGTGGATGTTGGTGATTTGGTGAGCCATGTCTGTTGAGAAAGAGTGGAAGATTCTGTTATGGTTCCATGTGTTTGATGATTGGTCAATCAGGTGGGACACCAAGGTGTCGTGTGGTAGATTATGGCTCATTGGTTGTAGTTGATTGAGGGGAGTATAAGGAACCCAATATTGGCCGATCATTGTGCTTTGTCCATCTCCTATTTGTGAGAAAACTAGATCCTGCAAAAACGAAGATAGGTTAGCCAAAAATGATTGGCTGATGAGTGAGGCTTTGGGATTGAATTTGATGTTGCGTTGGATTCGAGATATTTTGGTTTTGTTCGTTTTTGCTAATCACTAGCTCTTTTGATGTAAATTTTGTGGTTTTCTTCGATAAGAATCTCAACTAATTTAATGATACACCTGAATGTATTTGACTTATCATATATGATTCAAAATTATTTAAAAATAACATTAATTACAAAATAATAATAAAACTTTTATAACCGATCATATATATTTCTAATGAGTATCTGACTCAATAACACCGAGGCATATAGATGAGCTGAGTCAAATCTCGATTCAGACATCTGAAAAATGGAAAAAAAAACTATCTGGCTCCGCTAGTACAAATTTCTGAATCGGATTCGGATCCCAAATCACATCCAAACAAAAAAGGGTCACATGCCTTATTGCCTGTATCTGTACCGTGAGTATGAAGAGTAACAAAGCATGCCAGGTAATAACATCTATGAAGTACTCCAAGAATAGAATATGCGATAAAAACGATTCTAAATGGAAATAACAACTGCAAAAAGACATCTCAATAGTATGAACTACGTTCAACTTCTTACACTCTAATTATAACTGAAGTGTGAACTAAATCAATGACTCCCTATAGTGGAAGTGAGCTTGCTTCTCAACCCAAACCATATGGTTTCAGCTATAACAGCTTCGCTACTTCGATCATATTCATTGAAGGAATTTGTATTCAGCTTCACAACAGAGACCAAATCAAAAGTTCAAAGCTTTCATCATGATGAAACAGGATTCAGAAGAAAAATAAATAAAATATATATATATATAACAATAAGGGTGCATATTTAATTGAACATACCAGCAAGCTTCACCAGAAGATTGAGTGGGATCCAGATATGAATAAACCGAAGTAATAAGATTCCAGTATGGTTAAATAGCATTACCTCTAAAAAATAAATACCGTTAAATTGCCTCATGTTTTGTGGCGAAAATTTACAAGTTTTGTCCAATTTTGAACATCTTTGGAAGCTCACAATTGAAAGAGCCAGATAAACAATATTTCTGAGAATAACACAAGACTATTAAGTATTCCAATATCAGTACCATGTAGTTCATGGCATTTTAACTATGTAAAAGCTCAAAAGTCTGAGTACCATATGATTCTCATTCCATAAATCATTAAAAATATGATAAGAATTTTATCTTCTTATTCTGGAAATTTCAAAGGGATAAGGAGATTAAAAATGAAAATGGGAATTAAGATCAGTAAGTGATAACTATGTTCATTAAGCATCCATCATCGGAAAAGAATTTGGACATAAATTTTGAGATATGTACAAAAATAAAAAATGATCAAGAAAATATGTTACAAAATGTCTGACGACTGAAGATATTTTTAGGGTAGCTTATATTTCCGGAAAATACGAGAAAGCTAGATAGATGATCCAACGGTTCAGGATATTTTATTGTATGAGTATCCGTACAGAAATGGGTATTTCTGAGTCATTGAACCTCATGAGAAAATCCATCATCTAGGGATTCTTCATGAGTGTCAGAATACCGTTGTATATTTGCTCTCCCTTGCATACAAAATGCAAAAACTTGAAGCGTGAACTTGAACTAGCAGTATGTATTGATTTTGGAAAACATAAATACTTATTTCTATAAGGATATATGTTCTCATAAAAACATTCTCAACCATTAGATCATTTATTTAGCTTTGTCTCATACATACTCAATAAAAAAAATATAAGATACCTTAAGAACATCTTCAACCGCGAGAACATTTACATAAAAAACTTTCTTGTTCATGTTTTCTTAACACCATTTTTACTATTAACCTGCTCATTATTCCTATGAAACTGCCAAAAAAAAAAGTTGATCAAACTCTAACCATGTTGTTAATGATTCATTTATTACATTTAATACTTATTCCACCGATCATTTTGCACTAGCAAATATTTAGCCTTGTCCAATTATTTACAAATTTTTATTCACCAGTGCGTCGAGATTTGATCTAACATCAAATTTAGTTTGAATTGCTGGGTCCGTAACCAAGGTCGGTCCTATCTATAAAGCCAAACACTATGATTATCCATTTTTCTTGGCTATAGATTCAGTATAACTAAGTCAAAAGAGAGCAACAGTGCAACAACTATTCCCGATGTGCATTTCTTGGCTTATGGTGACAGAAACTTAATTTCCATCCAAATAGTAAACATTGAAACTCAGTTTCCATAGATTGCATTTTTAAATCCAATATTTCGGATCTTTAATGTATAACTAGGAAAATTCCCTAGAATTTAATGGATATATTAAAAGTTTTAGTCGAGGATTTCTTAGCTTTGACGAGAACATATGTGTTCCCTATTTAAGTCCAGACAAAAAATTTACCCACATCAAAACTAAGCAACGGGCCATAATGGCCGTCATTAAATCAATGAAAGTTGGTGCTTTGGTCCACCAAAATCAGGGTTCACAAAACCCCAAATTACCGAATAAATTATTAGAAAAAATATAAAAACAGTGAATGTACTGGAAAATTAAATTATAACACTGTCACAGAGGAAAAATATAAAAATATAAGAGGAAAAGAAATCTGTGATGCAATTTTGTACTATCAATTTTTCTAATTTTGGTTTTAGTGGGTTAAAAATTCCGGGTTGCCTGATCTTTATATATTTCTCTATAAATTTAGGGGTCACAAAAGTTTTGTTTTGCTATAGGCCACCCGGCCGTATGTTAGGACCGGCCTCGTCCATAGCATAAGCGAAATAATCTACCTGTATCTTTCTTATTTTTACCTAAACTTTCATTAATACCGGTGATCTTCCTAAGCCATATTTGAACAGTAAGCAATGTTTAAACAGAAGAGGAGTGTTGGAAAGATGAAATGAAATCGCGTACCTTATGCTTCAAAGCTAGTGCAGAGACATCTAATACCAACATCTGCCAGTTTTTTACACAAAAATCTTCTCTCCAATCCCAAATACGAATGTAAAAGCAATAGATCTAGTTGTATTGATTATCCGACTAAAATTTGTATTTGTATTGATTATCCGACTAAAATTTGTATGATGATCTTCCTTGTTGTATTTGCTATCTACTTGTCATGAGTTTGTATTTATGTTATACAAAGGGTTAAACCTCATTAAAACAAGACGTCGGACAGTTAACAAACAACCTAACTTGAGATCCTCTTTGAACAACTGCATCCCCGAGCCTTGCTCTTCTTAGCAGCAACAACGCACCAACCCTCCTCCACTTCTACTGTTTTGCTTTGCTTGAGATCATCCACCAGCATTTCTGCTGACTCACTAATCAGGTTGTTATCATTGCTATCATCGTCTTCATTAACGACCTAGCACAAGTTGAGATCTAACATAAAAAAGAACACTGGAATTGCGAAAAGAGAAACTATTTTTTCTCGGTTTGGTATACCATCATTCAGAAACATGGTAACGGAAACAAAGATTCGATGTTTCAAGCACTTTTAATCAAAGATGGATGTCTTAAAGAACAATTAATCATTTTGCACCACCAATATCACATTTTCAACAATTTAGACCAAAGACATCCAAACCCCCTTCAAAAATGACAACACACTAAGAATTGCATAATGCTTATAGCTTGTCATTGAGAGTTGGTTGAATTAAAAACGTTCATGGTTGATTCAAAAAAGAGGAAAGTTTGGAACCAACATTTCAAGGGGATAAAAACTTACAAGTTTCTAAAGCTGAGGTGACTTTTTCCTAATGATATTCTATATTGTAAGGAACATCAGTGTCCAAAGATGTTCCAAAATCTAGAAAAACTCACCTAATGATATTCTATATAATTAGCAACACTATCTATGTTAAAACTTAAAAGTTACATAAGTTCCTATTGCAGGGTTACATCCTTCATAAACATCTCTGATAAACAAGGGACTTAGCCTTCCTTTTGTTTTCTTCTATCTAAGATAAGTCTATTCAGTTCATCTGCAAACTAATCAAGAATTCGCTATCGCGAAAAATATATTGCAAACCAGAAAAAAAAAAAAAAGAATCAACCCAAGGGCCAAAGCGTCATGGCTTTGACCTATGCTCATAAAAACTCGAGAAAATTCACATCCAACGCTACCATTTGTTTTTCTTGTTATCACAGAGGAGGGTGGATTTCAAGAAAGACCAAGCTACCCAAGCAAAAAAAATGAACTTGCTATTTTAACAAATCACGAAATCATATACGATTGTCCAGCTGCAACTGGATAATCAGGGTTCATGATTTCTAACGTTTCATCATATTTACACAACTCCTATAGTCATCAGAACTGCAGCTGTTACGATGTTTCCCAGTTCCCCAAACAGCTGTGAAAATCAGATAGTAGGGAGCATAACTACCATTCTACCAAGAAACCATTTTTTTAAATATTTTACAAATAAATGGTGTGAAGCTGCACTAAGTCTATAACTTACCAGTGTACTTTGAGAAACTGCTTTTGACCCATTAGATGATGTCCTTAGCTTTTCGATCGATTCACATTTTCCTTGCAAACACTCTTCATGCATAATCATCAAACGTAATGCCACCTGTTTCGAGTTAAAAAAGTATGCATTAGCTTCAAACAGTTACAAAAAAGATCATACAGGTTCCTCTATTATGAGTAGTCAGTGGTCAGATAAACTCAGAATACGCCCTAAAGTAGAACAACAACTGATATGTATCTACTTTATCAGGACCTAACAAAACATTAGTTATCTCGGCGAATTGAAACACAATTTGACATAGATGTTACCAGACCAATTATAGCAATCTGACAGAGAAGTTACCTTTTTGGTTGTCCTCTGTAAAACTAGATTTTCTTTTCCTTTTCTTGGGATATTTTTCCCTTAAAGCATCTCTATAAGAACTTTATTGTGAAATACAGCATGTACTCAAACTGTATCTAGGTAACCCAAATTATTACTGGCAACTAATCTATGAAGAGAAACAACCTTTCGTTCTATTAACTGGCTATTTTTATCGGCTGTGCAAACAGTTACCGAGATATTCAAAATGAGATAGGTTATGAGATCTTATCAACAAATGAGCATATTTGTAATGAAGCGCGAATTTTATCTAACACTCTTTTGTTTAGATAAGACATCTATTATTAACATCCTAATTGAAAATGTTTGTTCTCAAAATCTACCTCAGACAAAGATTTGGATGAATCCCATTAACTATATACAGGCTCATTGACTTGCTTGGACACAGGAACTCATTTATCCATTTTGCTTACAGGATCAGATACTCACACAATCCAATATCCGAAAATCTTCCATTTTGCTCGAGTCTCCACCATTGAACAGCATCAACGTCAGAAGCCATGCCATCTCCAGCTGCAGCACATTCCTTAAGCCCTCAACATCAACATCCCATACTCCTCGGACCAACCAACACACAAAAATCACCAACTTCAGTCCTTTGCATACAACCTCATAACCAGCTCCTGCTTCATTCTCCATATCCCTGCACAGTCCTAAACATACATCTAGATGCACATGCCATTTACTGTATTGCAGTATCTCCACCAGAACTGCAATTCTGACCTGGTGCCAACAGCACCTGTAGCTTCATGCCTGCACAACCTATTATCACAGCACCATCAAACCCTTCAGCCTTCTGCACTCAGCTACAAGACCAACTCAATCACCACTTGACTCAGCAACAAAATTCCTGCAAGGCCAACTCCATCTACTGTTGAGTCCAGTACCATCACCTTCAATTTCTGTCTTGAATTCTCACAACCTGAGCCATATGCAGCAACAGCAGAGCATCCCATTTCCAACTGCAGCTGCATCACTGTCAACTGTAATTTAACCACTTGCTCAAGTCACTGTCCAAAACCCCATCTCCGTAACTGCAACTTCAGCTACAACCCATCACCAGAACCACTACCACATCTTCAAATCCATGACCTACCCCTTCAAATCAACACCAGATCTCATATGTCTTCAATTTAGAGACCAACAGCAAACTCAATTCACAACAGCGGCCATCATCAACTCGAATCAAATTCAAAACCCTAACCGCAATTTCAGAACACTAAACTCACAGTTCTTCCCCAATTCATCACCTTTATTGCTTGAATTCGAGAACCCATTAACCCCTGTCCTAACATTCATCTAAACCTCTTCATCTTCTTCATCAACTGAGAACATCACCATCAATTTCTTATCTGGTTTCTTCTTCCAAACCCATTCTCCATCTGTGGCAGATCTCTCTTCCATATCTTCTCGATTTCTCTCTGAATAGTCTCATTTTCTCCATTAACAGCGCCTCCCCTTTTTCTCTCGATTCTAATTCACTTTCAAACCCTAACACAGACCAAAACACTCTTCGTTCATCACATTTAACTGCTGCAACATCCAATTCACCAGAAATCATTTCTTTGCGTTCTTGAACTCGAAATCATTTTCTCAAACTCGAACCAAAATCACCAGAAGTGCAGAGATGAGAAATCGAGAGTAGGAAGAAGAAGAAGAAGAAAGAAAGGAAAAAAAAAAAACAAATTGAAATTTTTGGAGGTGGCCGGGTTTGACCCTACGACCTCTAACTCGATTTTGACAAAAATGCCTTATACAAATTAAAAGATTTCCAACCTGTGCGGCTTTTTTTCTGTCCACCAAATTTACACAATTACCCTTCATTTTTCAGCTTATCTATATAACTATCTAAAAGAAAAGAAAAGGGGAACATTATCTACATATCCTAATATGGGGCCCATTAAAATATATTTTTTCAAATTTAAAATATACCCCTAAGCTGTGAGAAGCCCGAAACCCGGATTAGTAGTTTACTAAAATGTCTCCAACTACAAAAAGTATGACCATTATGTAAATGGCTCTTTAATTATCAAGGACAAGTCTGGTATTAAAAAAAATTAGATAAGGGGTGACTCAAAATTATTTCAAATATCCACTCAAAAAATGAAGAGTAGTCCCCCTCCATTTTTGAGTAGTGCCCAAAAAATCCTTCAACTTTAATATAACTTTTGGGCTTTAAACCCAATTCTTTAAAAAATAAAAAATCCTTGAACTTTAATATAGCAATTAATTTTTGAAGACTTTTCTCAAGGACATAAACATAAAATTTTTATATTTCTCATCATTTTTTAATCTGCGTGAAAACTCCGTGGAACGGCGGAGTATTTATTTATACAAGAACGCGTACGCTGATCCCGTAAAGACCACTCAAATGATCTTACACTAAAATTGCGTTATTGGATTTTGTAAACCTGTTGGATTTTAGTATAGTTAGTTTTGATAATTTTGGTCTCGTGGGGTCTAAAAATTGAAGTTACAGTTGGGAGTTGGTTTCGACCCAGCTAAGTAAATACCGTACAAATTTGTCCTCTGGAGTCGCACCAGTCCACTATCATCCTAACTATCACGAGCACGACCTTCCTTTTTTTCATCCTCATCGAGTTTTTTTTTTTTTTTTTTTGATGATAATTTTGTTTTTAAAAATCCATTGAAAAAATATAAACGATTCGTTTGATTGACTGGTTAGTCGATCGAGATCAAGGAGAACGATACTATATCATCATAATAACTTCAAAGCAATAACTCCCAGGAAGTCTGTCATCCCTGTATTAATTTTTCAGAAGCTAAGGCATTAGCAAGTTTTGATAAATGTGGCATCGTATTTAGAATTTTCAACGATATCCCTGTGACTAGCTAGTAGCTAACCTGGAAGGAACCCAGGAACCGTACACCCAGGTATCATTCTTTCCGGAGCTGCTACACTTCCCCCACTCCTTTCCACCACTTTTTTTCACCATTAGGTGACAGTGATCTTATCCATTGATTCAGTTGTTGAGATGGTGTGGGGGAAAACAGGGGGCCATTAGTGTGTGTTATGTGAGGTGGTGGAAGGAAGTGGGGATAAGTTTGGGATAGGAAGTATTTTCGCTTTGTGAGGATCCACACCAGCCTTTGCGGCCTGAGCAACTTTGGCATTTAATTTTTTACGATGAGATTTTTCCTATTTTTACAAGGCACTTGATTTATTTACTTTGTCGTATATTGCTTGAGATAAAGCATCTGACTTTACCTGATTGATTAAAATGTACATAGAAAGGAATTCTATAAAGTAATTAATTTTGTTCGGATTATGTAGATGAACATGCCAACTTAAATTATTTGCAGGCAAACAGTCCAAAATAACGAGGTAAAATTGGGATATATCCAGATTAATTAGGGTATACCTAATGAGACAAAAGTTAGGTCATTTTGAAGTAAAAGAAGCCACCCGTTAACCATGTATTTTCTAAATGACTAATATATCCTTATTTAATTAATACTAAAAAAATCTGATTAACTTAATTAATTAAGTTTAGATTGATTAATTGAGTAGATTAAAACTTATGAAATGAAATTTTGTTTTTGATTGAACTTATTCGGGAAGATTTTTGATGAAAAAAATTTGTTTTGAGAAAATCTTTTGCAACGGAAATGAAAGCACACTACCCAAACACTTCTAAAAAGGGGATTGCAAAGCTGTTGTATGAAATCATACTCAAAATTAGATCAGAAATCAACACTTTCAGTTCAGAAAGTATGAAAAGTCGGCAAGGTCGACGAATGAAGAACATGCCGACTAATGTTGGCCGGCAAGGTTCTTTCTAAATAACAATGCCGACTTTATTTTTTTAACACATAGGAGACGACTAATATTAGTCGGCAAGGTCTACAAAAAAAAACCCGCCAGCTGTTGAGAAAAATGTGGAATCATGTATTAGTCGGCAAGGTCTACAAAAAAAACCCTGCCGGTTGTTGAGAAAAATGAAGAATCATGTATTAGTCTGCAAGGTCTTCAAAAAAAATACCCTGACGGCTGTTAATTTTTTTTACAGTCGCAATGGCTATTATGAAAAGTCGGCAAGATATGCATGTTACGACCTTGCCAACTAAAGACACACAAATCATAATTTTCGATTTCTAACCTAATATAACAATCAAATCACACAACACAATGATGGGTTTGAGTTTCGACATCACTTACAGTCTTCTTTTCGCCGGTAGAATCAACCATTTTTGTTGTTGAAGATTTTCGGTTGATGGAAGAAATGTGTAGTTGCATCTTTTCTGATGACTACACCCAAGTAGATCTAAAGGCTATAAAGCTACTAACATTCAAGATTCAAAGACAAACATAATGTAAAGAACATGAAAGTAAAGATTAACACAAGCATATAACGTGGTTCGGCCATGAAGACCTACGTCCACGGGAAAGAAGATGTTTTCTTTATTGATTAGGGTCTTACCCTTGAAAGAGCTATAAATATCACTTAGATTTCTCACTCTCTCTTTATCTAGATCTCTCTCAGGAATTCTCTGTAGAAAGGTCATCTAGTATTACATAAGTTCTCCATTTCCTTCTACAAGGACTAGTATTTATAGGCAAGTTGGACTCGTGAAGGCCTGGTCTCGCCGAGCCGACGGAGCTATTGTGCATCTCCTCGTTGCTTCGGAAAAACTTTATACTATCCCTCGTGATGGCCTGCTTGGTTCTCCCTCCGAGTTATCTCGCCCTGTTTATCATCGTGTAGCTCCTTCTTGGAGAACCTCGTGCTGTGTCACCTCTGGGTTGTAGTATAGATCGCCCGAGCATTCTGGTATGATGTAAATTCACCCACGTCTCTTCTGATCCTTCATTAATTGCAGTCCTTCTTTTTAGACTTGACCGTCTGGATCGATTAGACCACTCCTCACACGCGTCATTCATGTAACGCTTGTAGCAGGTGTCCCGATTCAGATGAAATCAACTTTATAGAGTATGATTCGATGTTTTCACCTTATCATCTTATCATGAAATCATCCCTTGAGATGTTGACACGTGGCCATCGGGTTATTTACCCTCACAAAATGGAAGAAGATGAAGGGGAAGGGCAGAGAGATTAGAGAAGAGAGATTAGGGAAGATTAAGAGTTTTTTAGTTTTTAATTTTAGGGTTTAATTTTAAGTTAATTAGTTTAGGGGTATTAAAGTAAAATCACCAATTTTGGCCACCCCTTAGCAAGAGCACTAGGTCCATTTAAATTTGGGTATACCCCAATAAATCTGGGTATACCCCAATTTGGCCACGCAAAATAAATATAGCTCACTGCATTTTTATTTTATTTTTTCATATCACAATAATTTAATCAATTAATAAAAAAAATTAAAGGAAACTACTAAAAAAAATTATTACAGGAAAAAAAAGACAAAACAGAAAATAGAGGGTCACATAAACTTCATAAAAAACCGAAAACAAAACAAATAAATAAATATTACAGACCAGCTAAACAAAAACTAGGAAGAGATCTACCAATCCCTTACAACTTTTATGAAACCAGAATGAAATCAAATATCATAGAAACTCTTTTTAAAAATATTCATCTGATATTCAGACTCCAAAGGAATAATCAGGAAAAAGCCACCGTCACTTCCCGGCGGGTTTGGAATCAGAAAAGTTCGACCCACAAACCTATTCACACCCGGACCCATATAAATCGGTTTTCCCCACCCAAAATCAGCTTCATATATTGGCAGTCTAACCCAGGTTGGCAGTCTGAAATTGCATCCCTTTCCTTTGACAATGGTGCGGAAACTTGGGTTTAGTTCCAGATAATCAATGGCTGATCTGAGATACTCATCGTTTCCATACGACATGAACGTTTCGTGTATACAATTAACAGCGTAACTTAATGGTTTTGAGACAATATCACCTGAGAATGCTATTATGGTATTATCAAATATGGCGTTGCCGAAATAACCAGCCGGAAGAGGAGGACGTGAACGGGAACGACAATCTAACGGGATCGATATCGTGGTCTCTTCATCGTCTTTAAGTTCGCGTGCTTTGCACAAACAACGCCATATGTGTCCTGCCATGACTTCGTACGTACTGAACCGGTACTGATCCTTGTTGCATTTGGATTTCAGTTCATTGGCCTGCATGGTTGAGAGATTGAGCTTGGCAATTGCAATTTTGGGTAAGGGTGAAGTGGCAGGTATGTCGACGGAAGGTAGTTTATATTCCATATGAGGGAAAGAAACTATGGGTGGGTCACGAGCTCGTAATAAGGTTCGATCAAAAAAATGGGACTGGTTTTTTACTGTCTTCAACTCCTCGACATAGATCTGACCATGTATTGATGAAGTTGATTCCGGCGACTCCATCGACTAATATATGGCTTAGTGCCGTACTTACACACACACCACCGCACTTGAAATGAGTTACCTGAACCAGAAATGGTGGATACAATGAGATATCGTCGTCGCTATAATCAAGAGTAGGAAAAAGTGGCGCAAGTTGTTCATTAGGAGTGAATTCGCCCAGATCTTTCATAAATGAATCTGTTTCTGCCTCTATGAAAATAGCACCTTCACCAGTACAATCGATTTCAGCTCTACCTGACGCATTTCTCTTCAGTCTCCCAGCAACTGGGTAATAAGTAACGAGAGCTTTGCTTAAACCATCCTTGAGTACAGTAGAGTTGAAGAAATCGTCAGATCCGGAAAATGAACCGTCGAAGTCTGTTGATTCCGGAGGCTTGTAAAAGTACACAGCTTGTGCGTGGACTACGCATAGCTGATCAAAATTTGACGTCCATAAACACACTTTTGGTGTTTCTTCTGCAGGTTTGACGACAGATGTCTCTTTCACTCTAACTTCCATCACCATACTGATTAGCTAGAAACTGCACGACCTTCATGCATAACATAAAAGGGTTAGCAAACAACAAACTGCACGCAATCGATATATAACTAGCAGATTACAACTACAGAGACTAAAACAAAAACACCTAGAAAGAAGCACAGAAAACTAATCGGAATTATTGATGGGAGGAGGTATACAGGAATGACAGTGTAGTTTTTTGTCTTTGCTTATATACAGTGGCTAAGAGGATTCAAGGTAGGGTATGGTTATCCATGCTGAGTAAAGAGTAGCAGCATTTAGTAAATGCCTGTACCCAACTCTTAATAGAAGACACGTCTAACCTGTAAAGACCACTCAAATTGTTGTTTTTTTGGAAAATTGAAGGCCACTCAAATAATGGTGCATTATATGGCGTTGTTTTTCTGTTAATGTGTCTAGGTGTGATGGTAAAAGGCCCCAGGATTTAAGAACACAGTTTTTTTTTTGTTTTTTTTCTGTTGTCCTAAATGTGTATCTTTGTTTTCTGTTTTTCTAAATGTGTTGGTGACTCTGGTCTCGTTTTTTTTACCGTGGTCATAACTGTAAATTCAGTCCATATTTTCTTTTTAATAAACTATAATTTTATTCCAAAAAATTAAGAATATTCTGCCGATTTACAATGTCGTGGAGTAATTCGTCTATCAAAACTAGATTACTAGGTTCATTTACATCCAAAATTTTCAGTCCATATTGAACACACTTGAAGTGAGACTACATCATGTGAGTGACTGAAAAGTTCTCCTACAGATGCATATTGAACACACTTGCTCATTTACAGGGATGAAGCCGGGGACTGCATGTAGGGGCGGGGGTGTTTTCAGACTTCACAGGATTTTATATTTGAGTTGAAACAGTCTTGAATTTGGGGTAATTTCTACTTTTTGTGGGTGCAAACACATACATAGGGTAGTGTTGGATTTTTGTTTCGCCAATGGGTTTTAAAATAAGTCTTTTTTTTTTTTACAAATCTTTTATTAGGTTTCATTAGCTATAAAATAGAGATTACATGCATTTCAAGGACATCAATATCAAAGTCCAAAATAACAATTGCAAAGTACTGGCAAAGAGTAATTTGTGAAGAGAAGTAACAAAATACCAACAAGAGTACCAAACAAACAATCCGAAGGTTGAAAGAGTAGTCTTGAGATTATAGTCCAATCATTTCGGTAGAGTTTTTTTCTTCTAGAAAAAGATATATCCTCATAAAAAAAGAGTAATATACCAAAGTCTTAAATATTGATCACCGTACTTAAACTTCCACCCAAATCTCCATTAAAATTACGAAGAAACGTCATAAGAACACATAAAAAATCTTCGCAAAGGAAAATACACTAACAAAAAGGGCAAAACACCATGAAAACTTCCTGAAAACAACGGAAATTAAAGCAAAAACTTAAACTACTAATTAATTAAGAAAACAAGTAAAAGAAAACAAAATCTCCCCTAACTCCGGTACTTTTTTTTTTGTTATCGGTCAATAGGAAAAATTTCATTGAAAAAGAGGTACTTAAGGGGTGCCTCAACCCAATAAATACAACCGACATAAAAAAAAGGAGACCGAGTTTGGAATCGATCACCCAAAGAAATGAGCAAAGAACAAATAGCCAAGTGAGCATAGTAAAAAAAGAAGAAGAAATAACCACCAAACATCTCATATCCAACTCAATGCGGCCGATAGAAATACGAGTCCCATAAAGCTATCACAATGTTAGCCGTCAAACCCAACATTGTAGTGTTTGACTCCGCCCAAAAATAAGCTTGAATCTTAGTATCTCGAATTAGATTTTCCAAGTTTCTCTTTTTGTGATCGAAGATTCTAGAATTCCTTTCTTTCCAAATGCACCACCATATTGCAACCGGTAAGTTGTTCCATATACGGTCAAGTCTTTCATCACCCCAATCATAACTCCAAGTTTTTATAGTTGCGGAAATATTAGTATCGTAATTCCAATTGAAGTTGCATCCTTCGGCAAAATAATCCCAAATTTTATTTGTTCGCCAACAATCATAGTAAAAATGGGCACTTGTTTCATCTTCTTCTTCACAAAATCGGCACACCCTGACTCCGGTACTATATTTACTATATAGGGACCCTATGATTGAATAACCCTAGCCCTATCCCCGCATCTTTAAACAAGGCCTAAAGCTGCACAAGATACAAGTTAAACAAAGAAACCGAACTAAATCATGTAAGGATTCGCAAGCTCGTCAACACTATTTTACCGGTCATAAGATAATTTTAGCTATTAATGACTCGATTAGCTAATATAAATTTTAATTAATATAAATTAATGTAACCTAACAATATTTTAGAAACAAAACCAGTACCGTTGTATAGATCTCGAAAAGTTATGTGAAATGGACTACTAGAACGTGTAAATCGGATACCCGACGAAGAAGATATGATAATCGGAAATGTAGGTATCAAAGATATGATAAACGAAACCGAGTTGACTGTGTTGACTCAGTAAGTCAGACTAGCTGATTCGTATTTCAGATCAAGTCAGATTAAACGGGTTAGTTGGCCGGTTTGGCGGGTCGGTTCAGTCCACCCGCGGGCTAGGGAATAGGGCCAGATTCATTCCTTTGATGTTTTGGACCCCTTAAGGTCCGAATTAGCTTTCGGTTCCTTCTGCAAAGTTGTAGAGTTTTTTCGAGAGCTTTTTGATGGAACCCAATTCGACCCTATTCGGATAACTAGGTATTGATTTATGCCTAGAACACTAAATACCTTGTTTTAGAACCATTGATAAAACTAGAACAATATATTATTTCACTTAGGAATTAACTAGAGTTGTCCATTGTATTATTTTATGAACATTGTATGAGCCTATTGGCTAAATTATAAGAGTACTTGTGTGATTAACAGTTAGTCAATATTAACAACGATCGATTTAAAGGATGAACCAGTGCATCTTCGATGTAGGCATGGATTGTCATCGAAAACAGGTGGGAACTCTTGTAACCTTCTTGTAATCACTAAGATACTTCTTTCTGCGAGCATGATGTGTATCTGTTATTTTTGAGCATGTTCTGAGTGTATATTGATGTGTGTGTGTGATATGTGTTGTATGATTTCCCCGCAAGAACTGTTTGTGATTCCCCACGGCTTCTTGCTAAGTTTAGTATGGCAGCGTTACGCTGTTTATGATATTATTCTAGTAGACCGGCGCTACTCCGGATCCAGTATTATTTAATTTCTTGTCTTATAGCAGTAGGAAGGCGTTACCCCGGATTCAATATTATATATATACTTTTACATGGGGGACCACTCATATACATATTATACTTGCTTGTTATGACTGTCTAACTCAGATCTTATGCGTTGTATGATTTTCCCGCAAGGAGTGTCTGTGGTTCCCCACAGCTTCTTGCTAAGTTAAGTAGGCCGGTGTTACATCGGATTCAGTATTATTTAATTTATTGTCTTAAAGCAGTAGGATGGCTTTACCCCGGATTCAATATTATTTAGTATGCCGGCTTTACCCCGGTTATGATATTATATATACTATTTATTTTGGGAAAATCACTCATATGCATACAATCATTGTACGTCTAACTTTCTGGTCTTGATGGTAATATTCCGAATCATGGTTTGTATGGGAACTCTGTGTGGACGATGTTATTATTATTGATTAGGGTTGCTCTCGCGTCGTTTTCTCCAATTAGTTTGGCGAGGTTAGAGCGACACTTGCTTCATGATGCATAAATAGCTAAATGATTAGTTTCTTCTTGTTTCTTTCAATTTATATTCTTTTAGAACTGTGAAGTATGTTTAGTAATTACTTGATAATTATATGTTTTCATTGAGCACCCCTTTGGTATGATGTGCTCACTTATTCCCATTTCAGTTTCAGTAATCTGAAGAAATGGTGGGAATGAAGATATCCGTTTTCGTAGCTTAAATCTTTTTGCGATGTTAGAGACGTTATGAATCTTTTATATATCTTTATTCTTTATTTAATCTGTAAAACAACACATTAATATATTCATATCACTCGAGAGATCTTCATTTATACAATATCAGAGTGTATGGGTTTTTTTTTTGGAATTAACTTATGTAATTGAGTTTCTTAAGATCGGTAATATAGGTTTGATGCTTCAATTAGGTTGTAATCCTATCATCTAAGCAGGTGATTAGGTTGGGGTGTCACAAATCATTAATCCAATGGTGTTAAATTAGTTGATAGGATTATGAAGAAAACTACTTCCCCCATCGCTATTATAAGGGCGTAAACGCGTAGTTTAGAAATATATAGAACGCGCAATTGGGAGATACTAAAACTAATTGAGGGATAGAGGAAAAGGACAAAACCTGGATCCAAATATCAAATCATGGTCACCCCTTATCTAAGTATTTTACCTAATACCTAATCTACCCCTCACTAATCAGGTTTAATGCTTAATTATAATTAGTAAATTCATAAGATTAAGATTATTTGATAAATGATTAGTGTGTATTTTTATTTGTATTTGGGTGAGTGAGGTGAGAGTAGGAGGGAAAAAAATTGAGAGGAAACTTTTTTTGGTAAAAATGTAGGATGATTGTACAAGCACTCCCAATACTCAGGTAAAGGTGCCAATGTGTTGAAAATTTGATATTTTTTCTTTAAATCCACCATTGTTGCAGCTGAAATAGCTCGGTGCCGGCATGAACGTAGTATGAATACAATATCCTCCATTTTAAAAGGCAAGCCGACATTGTATTCAACCGAAAAAACCATGCCGGCATTTGTTGGAAATTTTCGTAAATGTTTGCCACTATCCGGGGGGGCGTAGCCCCTCCCGGTTGTGTTCGGCCCCCTAGCAGAGTGCGAGACAGCGTCTCGTATTTTTTTTTTCTTGTTTTGAAATTCAAAACCTATTCCGTTTTGAAATTGTTCTGGTTTTAATCAGTCCACTGCCGGCACAGTCAGTTGATTCCCAAGCATGCTGGCACTGCTAACGTCATAGTATGTTGCTTAAATTTTTTTGCCGGCACATGATGTAAAGTATCCAGAAAATTGAATTTTTTTTCACTTGACTATAGGCATTGATAGATTTCTATCGAGCATGTCGGCATTAAGTTACGGCATTGAAATGTTAGTTATCAAGCATGCCGGCACCATTTTTTGGCATGGTTGTCATCAATTCCGACATGGTCTTCATCACTTCTGGTGATGTAATTTTTTTTCTTTTTCTGACATGGTCTTCATCACTTCCGGCATGGTATTCATCACTACCGGCATGGTCTTCATTACTTCCGGCATGGTATTCATCACTACCGGCATGGTCTTCATTACTTCCGGCATGGTCTTCATCACTTCCGAATGTTAAAAAGTGGAGAATATTTAGGTTTCAAATCCCTTACCCTAACGAGAATGCCGGCAGTGAAGATGGAAATGGGGGATATGATTTTGTTTTTTGATTTTAAGTTATTAGATTTTTATTTTGAAGGAAGGGTATTTTAGTATTTTTACCTCCATAAAACACCCCTTAGCAAATAGTATTGGTTGGGGGAAATAATTTATATCCCCAATTAGTTTTCATATCCCCAGTTGCCCGTTCAATATATAAGGGACATTCTAATTCCGAAATTATTTTTTCCACGCACACCCTTATTATAATGTACAGGTATCATAGTACAATTTAACCAAATAGGAGATGAAAATATATAAAGTAATGTTTTGGGATAAGATAAGAATAAATTAGAAACATGTGAGAAAATCTATGAAATCCACGGCCCTTGTGTTTTTTTTTACCTAGCATTTTTAGGGACGACACAAAAAGACAAAAAAGATCACCCAAACGTAAAATGTAGCCATCCCTTATCTCCCGTTTTTTTATGGCCAAACTACCCTTTACAATCGGTAGATAACTTTACAATCGGGAAGTTAATCCACAATCGGGAGTCAATTTAGTTTATATAACTTCCGAATATAAAGTATACCCAAAATAAAATCCTATATCTTTTTAATTTTGATTATCCTATAATCGGTATTAAATAAAGTTATCTTAACTCCCGATTAAAGTAGACCTTTGGCTAAAATGCTACCATAATCGGTAGTTAATTTAGGTTATTTAACTCCTGAATATAGAGTAACCCCAAAATAAGATTTTGCAAAAATCCTCTATCTTTTAAATTTTGATTATCCTATAATCGGTAGTAAATAAAGTTATCTTGACTCCCGATTAAAGTAGACCTTTGGCTAAAATGCTACCATAATCGGTAGAGAATTTAGGTTATTTAACTCTCGAATATAGAGTAGCCCCAAAATGAGATCTTGCAAAAAATCTATATTTTTTGAATTTTGGTTGAGCCTATAATCGGTAGTCAAAATAGTTCATATAACTACCGAATATAGAGTTGCCCCAAAAATGAGATTTTACAATCGGTATATAAAAAAAAACTAAACTAACGATTATGAAGGGACATATAGGTATTTTCAACCTATTTTGTCTTATTATGTTGCCCATAATTCTTTCAGAGTCGTCCCTAAAAACGCCAATTTTTTTTAATCTAAAGGAGTACTCCTTCTCAGCCTTTATATGGGGACGGAGAAAGTATTTATTTTTTTTGGCTGGTTGAGCGAGATCAAGGTGTAGAGTGATAAATGATCGTACCTTCGGAGCAATAGCTCTCGATCTCTCATCTATGCAGTGTTCAGTAGCTAAGACGTTAGCTAGTTTTGATAAATGTGCCATCATAATTAGAATCACGGCCGACTGATTTAATTGTGAACAGATCTGTCCAACAGTTTACCACCATGTCTTATGATTTATTCTTTTAATATTATTAGTTTTGATAAATGTGCCACCATTTTTATTTTTATTTTTAAAGGGTAACCAATTTATTTAAGCAAAAGAGGTTATAATTCTTGGAAATGAAGTTTCAATTCTTTCATTCAGTACAATCTGTTATAAGAAAGGTGGACAAGTGTCTTCCCAGTTGGTCGTCATTGCCGGTGTGGTTTGTTGTGTTTGTGTTTTCACCGCTTGGTTTGCTAGTTCATCCACCGCCTGGTTTGTTTCCCTCGAGTGTCTGTGAGTTTGTGAATTGAAATGTTCCGATTGAGAGATTTGATTTCCTTGAGCATATTTGTTAGGTACCATGCATGGTGTTGGTTCTTGGGATTGTACTAGATAAATTAGTGCTTGTGAGTCGACCTCAAACCAAATCCTGTTCCATTGGTGTTGTGCTGCTATTCTCGTTGCTTTAAGTAATCCCCATGTTTCCACCAGAATTGATGTGGTTATCCCTAAAGGTGCTGCCGTAGCTTTGACTGCATGACCATCGCTATTTATGCATATGATTCCTGCGCCTGCCGGTCCTGGGTTTCCTTTTGAAGCTCCATCCATGTTAATCTTGATCCATTTTGGTGCCGTGTTTTCCATCTTATGTAGATAGTAGACGTGGTAGTTCTTTCTTGTTGTTGTCTTGGAAGTATTGGGTCGTTCGCCATGATAGGTTCCGTGTATTTCTTTGCCCATTGGTATTCTTCAAACATTACCATTATAACCACGTAAGTTTCCATTGGTGTGTGTCGTTTTCTTTTTTACACATTTGCATTTCTTGCCAGCCATATGTGCCATACCGTAAATCCCATTAATCCTCTAGTTGTCTCTGAAAAGTTGTTTAACATATCTTGAATATTTGTTGGGCCGATATGCTGGTTTTGTTGTTGATGTTGAAGCTGTCGTTGTTGCTGATATTGGTGTTGATGTTGATGTTGTTCATTGTGGTTCCCTCGTAGCCGATTTCGTTGATCATTGTTAGGACTCCTTACTAGGTGTGTCATTATTAGTTGCCAGATTGCTTTCGAGTTGTAACATTCGAAGATTAGGTGTTGTTCTAATTCCGGGTGGTTGTTGCATTGTGGACATGTGTTGGTGGTGGTGATATTGAGCCTTAGTAGCCTTTTGAAGGTTGGTAGGCCATTTTTGCGACTTTCCACAAGAAAAGACTAATTTTTGGTGGACATCTTAGTTTCCAGATTGCTTTGACATTTACAGATTGATGATAATGATTTTGGTTTGTTTGGGTGGAGGTTGGTAATGAAATGAGTTGGGTGTAGCCAGATTTTTAAGAGTAGTTTCCATTTTTTGTGAAAGGCCAAATGTTTTTGTCAGGTATTGGGTTATACTTGGTAGGTGGATGTTGGTGATTTGGTGAGCCATGTCTGTTGAGAAAGAGTGGAAGATTCTGTTATGGTTCCAAGTGTTTGATGATTGGTCAATCAGGTGGGACACCAAGGTGCTGTGTGGTAGATTATGGCTCATTGGTTGTAGTTGATTGAGGGGAGTATAAGGAACCCAATATTGGCCGATCATTGTGCTTTGTCCATCTCCTATTTGTGAGAAAACAAGATCCTGCAAAAACGAAGATAGGTTAGCTATTCATTTCCAAAAATGATTGGCTGATGAGTGAGGCTTTGGGATTGAATTTGATGTTGCATTGGATTCGAGATATTTTGGTTTTGTTCGTTTTGAATCACTAGCTCTTTTGATGTAAATTTTGTGGTTTTCTTCGATAAGAATCTCAACTAATTTCATGATACACCTGAATGTATTTGACTTATCATATCTGATTCAAAATTATTTAAAAATAACATTAATTACAAAATAATTTTTTTTTTTATAACCGATCATATATATTCCTAATGAGTATCTGACTCAATAACACCGAGGCATATAGATGAGCTGAGTCAAATCTCGATTCAGACATCTGAAAAATGGAAAAAAAAACTATCTGGCTCCGCTAGTACAAATTTCTGAATCGGATTCGGATCCCAAATCACATCCAAACAAAAAAGGGTCACATGCTATGTAGTCAATTTCGGCCATCTCGGCCGAAATTCCGCCGATTTTTCCCTTTTCGGCTAATAGCAAAGCGAAACAAGCAATTTCGGCGAAACGGAAAGTGACCGAAATTCCACCGAAATTCCCCCAAAATTCTTGAAGTAAGTCTATGTATCCAACTAACTCGGAGTATGATGGATATGATACTGATGAATTGATGTTGGACACCCAAAACGGGCTACTCGGTGGTGTCGGGAATGATGGAATTACTCCAGATGATGATATCTATGATGATTCAAATTATCTTGATTAGAATTGTAATATCCTTGTTGTACACTTGTACTTCTCTCTTTTGTTCAAAAAAGACTTCCAGTTCCAGGACAATCAGTACTCTTTTATTGTTTTCTCTTTTGTTCAAAAAAGATTTCGAGGAAAAATTAGTAAAGTGTTCGCACTTTTGTGTTTTCTTAATGAATATTTGTTTCTTTTGGATATTATTTCATTATATCTTAACATATCTGGAAATTATATATATAAAAGTTAAAACCGAAATTACACCGAGATTTGAAAACGGAATCTCCCCGAGACAACGTTGTACCAGTGTCTCGCTCGGGACTGAGATGAACCGAAATCCGAGATTAACTACCTTGGTCACATGCCTTATTGCCTGTATCTGTACCATGAGTATGAAGAGTAACAAAGCATGCCAGGTAATAACATCTATGAAGTACTCCAAGAATAGAATATGCGATAAAAACGATTCTAAATGGAAATAACAACTGCAGAAAGACATCTCAATAGTATGAACTACATTCAACTTATTACACTCTAATTATAACTGAAGTGTGAACTAAATCAATGACTCCCTATAATGGAAGTGAGCTTGCTTCTCAACCCAAACCATATGGTTTCAGCTATAACAGCTTCGCTACTTCGATCATATTCATTGAAGGAATTTGTATTCATCTTCACAACAGAGACCAAATCAAAAGTTCAAAGCTTTCATCATGATGAAACAGGATTCAGATGAAAAAATAAAATAAAATAAAAATATAACAATAAGGGTGCATATTTAATTGAACATACCAGCAAGCTTCACCAGAAGATTGAGTGGGATCCAGATATGAATAAACCGAAGTAATAAGATTCCAATACGGTTAAATAGCATTTCAACCTTTTTACCTTTAAAAAATAAATACCGTTAAATTGCCTCATGTTTTGTGGCGAAAATGTACAAGTTTTGAACATCTTTGTCCAGATAAACAATATTTCTGAGAATAGCACGAGACTCTATTAAGTATTCCAATATCAGTACCATGTGGTTCATGGCATTTTAACTATGTTAAAGCTCAAAAGTCTTAGTACCATATGATTCTCATTCCATAAATCATTAAAAACATGATAAGAATTTTATCTTTTTATTCTGGAAATTTCAAAGGGATAAGGAGATTAAAAATGAAAATGGGAATTAAGATCAGTAATTGATAACTATGTTCATTAAGCATCCATCATTGGGAAAGAATTTGGACATAAATTTTGAGATATGTACAAAAATAAAAAATGATCAAGAAAATATGTTATAAAATGTCTGACGACTGAAGATATTTTTAGGATAGCTTATATTTCCGGAAAATACGAGAAAGCTAGACAGATGATCCAACGGTTCAGGATATTTTATTGTAATGAGTATCCGTACAGAAATGGGTATTTCTGAGTCATTGAACCTCATGAGAAAATACATCATCTAGGGATTCTAGAGTGTCAGAATACCATTGTATATTTGCTCTCCCTTGCATACAAAATGCAAAAACTTGAAGCGTGAACTCGAACTAGCAGTATGTATTGATTTTGGAAAACATAAATACTTATTTCTATAAGGATATATGTTCTCATAAAAACATTCTCAGCCATTAGATCATTTATTTAGCTTTGTCTCATACATACTCAATAAAAAAACATAAGATACCTTAAGAACATCTTCAGCAGCCAGAACATTTACATAAAAAACTTTCTTGTTCATGTTTCTGTTGTTAAAATCCCAAATTTTCTCTCCAAACTCTTTATAATAATGGATTCTTCAAAAACATCGTTATCTCTCACTGATCTTAACACCATTTTTACAATTAACCTGCTCATTATTCCTATGAAACTGCCAAAAAAAAGTTGATCAAACTCTAACCATGTTGTTAATGATTTACTTATTACATATAATACTTATTCCACCGATAAATTTGCACTAGCAAATATTTAGCCTTGTCCAATTATTTACAAATTTTTATTCACCAGTGCGTCGAGATTTGATCTAACATCAAATTTAGTTTGAATTGCTGGGTCCCTAACCAAGGTCGGCCCTATCTATAAAGCCGAACACTATGCTTATCTATTTTGCTTGGCTACTGATTCAATATAACTAAGTCAAAAGAGAGCAACATTGCAACAACTATTCCCGATATGCATTTCTTGGCTTATGGTGACAGAAACTTGATTTCCATCCAAATAGTAAACATTGAAACTCAGTTTCCATAGACTGCATTTTTAAATCCTATATTTCGGATCTTTAATGTATAACTAGGAAAATTCCCTAGAATTTAACGGATATATTAAAAGTTTTAGTCGGGGATTTCTTAGCTTTGACGAGAACATATGTGTTCCCTATTTAAGTCAAGACAAAAAATTTACCCACATCAAAACTAAGCAACGGGCCATAATGGCCGTCATTAAATCAATGAAAGTTAGTGCTTTGGTCCACCAAAATCAGGGTTCACAAAACCCCAAATTACCGAATAAATTGTTTGAAAAAAAATAAAAACAGTGAATGTACTGGAAAATTAAATTATAACACTGTCACAGAGGAAAAATATAAAAATATAAGAGGAAAAGAAATCTGTGATGCAATTTTGTACTATCAATTTTTCTAATTTTGGTTTTAGTGGGTTAAAAATTCCGGGTTGCCTGATCTTTATATATTTCTCTACAAATTTAGGGGTCACAAAAGTTTTGTTTTGCTATACGCCACCCGGCCGTATGTTAGGACCGGCCTCGTCCATAGCATAAGCGAAATAATCTACCTGTATCTTTCTTATTTTTACCTAAACTTTCATTAATACCGGTGATCTTCCTAAGCCATATTTGAACAGTAAGCAATGTTTAAACAGAAGAGGAGTGTTGGAAAGATGAAATGAAATCGCGTACCTTATGCTTCAAAGCAATCTCCTCTTTCAGACTTACGCACGGTTTTCTTAGGAGAACTTACCCATCCTCAGCGATATCATACGCGACGTTCTTGAGCCTTCTCAACCGAAGTCTTACAAGTTCCATCCGTCTCTCGACTCTTCTCAGCGTCAGCCGTTACAGCGAGAATCAGATGTGCACCTAAATCTTCTTGATCTGTAACAGCACCGACCACCAACTTGTTTAAGTTTTCTGATGCATCGTTGGTAAGAATTTCAAAGAAGGAAGAAAGCACGAGAGATGAAAACAAAGCGGATTTCTAGTGTACTCTCAGGTAGATATGTTCAAGGATAACATGTGTAGATGTTTAGGGGAAAAAAAAAGAAAACTCTTTGCAACTCACAACTTTAATATGTTTTCTTTTGCCCGACCATGCCTCGTGATGTCCTCAAAAGCTCTCCATTGACAAGCTCTCGATTCTAGTTCCGAGTCATTCAAGTGTCGTTTTCAACTTTCAAGTTGCATGCATGTCTCGCTACATCCAAACATATATTCCAGACCCAAAACCCTATTGCGGATAAGGTTTGAGCTTTGAACACATTATTCCACCCACCCTCTAGTCGTAGACTTGTATCGCGTGCCGTTGAATTGAAAATCGGTGTTGGCAGTTGGGTGCATTTGTACCAACCATTTTCAAACAGAAAAGAAGTTGGTAGGAAAGATGAAATGCAACCGCGTACCTTATGCTTCAAAGCAGTCTCCTCTTCCATGGTTTCGTAGCAGAACTCATCCATCACATCCTCAGCATCATAGGCGATGTCTTGGAGAATCATCTCTAAGGTTGTTTGACACCGCAAGCTAACCCAGTCTCTTGAGTAACAGCACCGACGTCCACCTTGTTTAAGATTTCATATGTGACAATAATAACTTCAAAGAAAGAAGAAAGCACGAGAGATGGAAGACAGCAAAACAGATTTAGACAGTGTTCTTCAGGTAGATGTTTAAGGAAGCTCGATAAGATGTGTAGCTCCCTAGAGATTAACAACTATATTTATACAAAACTAATTACTTGAATAATACTAGTACATTGTTATTATCGATTAGTAGTGTCAGATTCATAGCTTAACTTTACCCGACCAATCAACGTGCTGCCTGAAAAAAGCTCATATACTCTCGATATGAATGAATGGAGTATCATTTTACGAGGGGTATCATTTTCAAGCCCTGTTGCCCTTTGAACACACTATTCCACCCACCCCTCTAGTCAAAAGATTTGTACCGCGTGCGGTTCAGTTGGAAAGCGGCATGTCGTGGGTGGCTCTTGTGGTTCAACCATAGACCTCTTGCACAGCTTTTGCACTATCCACGTAAAACACTGGTGGTAGTAATTTTATTTCAGTTGAGGGTACTTTTATATTCCCTCCGTTTCCTCATAAGACATGCTATGAGAAAAGTGATGGGATATCTTTTGCCCAAACAAATGTAGTATATACACATATATATAAATATATATACAATTCTCTTTATTAAGAAAATTGCTTTGAATTTATAATTTTTTGTAAGTTTTCTATACACAATAAATAAGGAGGTATTTAGGAAAAAATTCATCTTGAAAATAAGACTCCACCTATCTAGTGGGACAAATAAAAATCAAAATTCCGTTTATTATATAGGTATGGAGGGAGTTTTTTTTTTTTTGTATGACTAGGCAAGTCTGACAAGTATCCAATGATTTTAGACACACATGTGACGCAGTTTAAAATATGCATTTGAAACAAGAATTGGGCGGACCGTAAAGCTTTCAAATTTCAATAGTTGTTAAAGTAAAATGACAAACTTCATATATTCAATGATAACCAGGAAACAACACAAGTGTTGGATCCAGATAGCATCTCACAGTAAAAAAAGTAATTCGAATCCTGTAAACAGGATTCAGATGAAAGAAAAAGAAAAGAGAACCCAATGAGGGTGCAGTTGCAACTGAACATACAAGCTGGAAGCTTCACTAGAAGATGTGCAGTGGGATGGACTTGGAGACATGAATTATTAATCTTCCAAGGAAAATCATCAGCTAAACTTGCAAAATATGCTTGCCAATACATACAGTAATAAGGCCGTATTTTTAAGTAGAAAGCAACTAACAAAATATTTGTAAACTGCATAGGGAAAGCATAATGTCGACTCAAGGCCTGAGACAATTGAAGGAGAGAGACAGAGAGAGAACCTGCTAGTTATCCATCAAATTAATCAAGTCAGCTACATCAGATGGATCTCCTCGCTGCTCGTCTCTTTGAATAAAATCAACAAGAAGCACTTTAAGAAAGGAGAGGGATTTCAGATCATATGTTAAAAAAATCCTTCACTAGGGGGCATTAAATAGAACAATGTTTTGGGGACTAGCCCAAAACAGTGGGGGACTACTTTGTTATTCAAATGTCCATCCAAAATTTTAAGGGGTGTCCTAAAAGATTAGGGAAGACTAATATGCCCTTATCCTAATTAAGGTTATAACTAATCCTAATAACCTACTAATTTAACCACTACCCACTAATCTAACCCCTAAATTAAAACCAAAAATCAGTTTTAAAACACATTTTTTTTATTCTCCTCTTCTTCTTCTTCTTCTCCTCTTCTTCGTATACATCGTCGATTTGAAAAAATTCATCGTCGATTAATCAATTTTATAAAACAATGCGTTCTAAGCAGACACCAAGAATTCGCGGATTGAGTCCGGGTCTGGCTAGCATAGCGAATCTCCCAAATCAATTTGAAGTTGATAAACAACTTCAACCAAAGTTGGGAGACGAATTGAAGCATCCAACATCAACCAAGGAGTCTGATTCCATCAAAATGAAAATCCGCAGGTAATTTCCTTCGTACCCATTCCTTTGAATCGTTTTTTGTTGAAGAAATCATCAAAATCCATTGAAAATGGTAGTTACAGTATAGATTTCGACTAGGAGAAATATTGAAAACCCTAGAATTTGGTAACCGAACTTTGAATATGAAGAACAGTTCGGCGAATTAGTAATTTTAAGGTAACCGAACTATGAAGTTCGGTAAGCTCGCAAAAAAAAAACGTAACCGAACTCCTTCTTTATATGAAAAAATTGAGTTCGGTTTAGTCGATAAATTTATATAGGTAACCGAACTTTCAATATGAAGAAAAGTTCGGCCAATTAGTAATTTTAAGGTAACCGAACTATGAAGTTCGGTAAGCTCGCAAAAAAATAACGTAACCGAACTCCTTCTGTATATGAAAAATATGAGTTCGGTTACCTCGATAAATTTATATAGGTAACCGAACTTTGATAAAATATAGTTCGGTTACCTCGCACTTTCTATGTGGTAACCGAACTTTGATCTGTCACATACAAACTTGTAGTTCGGTTACCTCGCAACTTATACCAGATAACCGAACTTTAGTCTGTTAACATTTTGTGTTTGATGTAATCCCATGTTCATCTTTATTTGATAAGACAATATTCTGTTTAGGTAATAATGTGGTTTTCATTCATTAGGAACAAAGGGAAAAAATCTAATCCCCACGTAGACGAAAATTTGAGAACTCCAACACCTCGCGGTAGGATACATCTGGATTTCCGAAACCGTGGTACCAAAAATGCAAAACATGGAGGGGGATCATTACAGGAAGTCAATCAGGAGGTGATGGAGAATACAATTGATAATGTTATTGAAGAAGAGAATGATGATGAAGAAGAGCAAGGAAATGAAGACCAAGGAAATGAAGAGGTTGAACAACAAATAGAACATGTTGAGAATGTAGAGAAAGAAGAACAAGGACAGGGCAAAGAAGGAGAAGGACAAGAGGAAGAGAAGGATGATTAAGAAGAGGGAGAGGAAGAAGAGGAGGGAGAGGATGAAGAGGAGGAAGAGGAAGAAGAGGAGGAAGAGCAAGAAGAGCAAGAAATTGTTCCTGTTAAAGAGAAAAAGAAGCCGAAGCCGCCTTGTGATAGATACTCACACATCCCCCCTGATAATTTGTGTTTGCCACCAGTGAACCCAACTTATGGTACTCCAAATGATGGAGGGGCCACATTGTTTGGCTACAAACACTCATGGGCTGCGAAGATCTATGCGACAAAGGTATTCTTTAAGTTCATTTTTACCTAACAAAATGTTTTTTTTTTGGGACATGTTTCGTCAAGTATTAATAGTGTTATGTTTTTTTCGTAGGATCATAATGATGCAGTACATCTTATTCGGCGTCAAAAGGCGTCCAAATGGGATCTATCTTTGGAGTGTGACGATTTTCAATCAAAGGTGAAAGAGTGTGTTTTATGGATAGCTATAGAGGATGCACATGCGTATTTTTACGTTGTTACCGTATCCGCATTTCTCGAGAGGTACTATCCCGAGACATATACAATTCATCTTCCATTTGGCGAGATGGGAATTACTCCCGACGATTGCTCGAGAATAACCGGCTTACCAGTGGAAGGTAAATGTCTTCGAGAAGGCTACAACCCCTCGATGCATTATGAAGCTCTTAAAGAATTGGCTCTAAAATGTCTAGGATGGGATGCAAGAAAGGCTCAATGTGAGTTTAGACGTTCTGTGAGGTCCCCTAAACGTGGCGATGAGTATAATCCAAGAGAGACAAATGGAGCCTTTAAGAAGAGGTTGAAGAAATTCAAGTTGGTAAAGTTGAAGGAAGCATTTGGAGGGACAAGAAAGAAGGTGGAGAAAGGAAAGTTGGTGATGGACCAGGAGACCCTTAGGCATCATGTCACCGCTTATTGGTTATATCAGCTAGGAACTGTCATTTTCCCAGAAACTTCTAGAAATAGGGTGGATGCACATTATCTACAGCTTTTGGAGAATCTCGATGAGATTAACAAATACTCTTGGGCCACTGGGGTGCTTGCTTTTGTTCTAGGAGAGATGAGCAAAGGGTCGAGGATTAAGACAAATCAAATTGGAGGTTACTTAACTCTTATTCAGGTGACCTTTTACATTGTTAGTTAGCAAATTATTCGCTTAAATTTTATGCTTCCAAATCAATTTTCATGTATATGGATTAATATTTTCGTATTTTCGCATAGGTTTGGATTTATGACCACTTCCCTTCATTGGGATTGGCTAGGGAAAAGACAGCTTATCCCTATGACGAACCTACAGCGGGAAAATGGTTGTTTTTGGACGCACAAAAGAAGTCTAAAGAAGAGCAGTTGACTTCGTTGAGGGAGAAATTGGATAAACTTACGGTGAACGATGTGGTATTTCACCCATACGCCGTACCCGATGATGTCCCTGTAGATGAAGAAGATATGAATGGTTTCTCTACCGTCTCGGCATACTATGGACCAATTTGGTATCCTAATGGCTACGCAATATATAATCCAAGGAGAATACTAAGACAACTTTGTTGTGTCCAAATGGATCCCGACGTGGAGAATGAAAATTTAAATTTGGTGGTTCAAGTAACAAAGAACACCGAGAAATATTTTGTTCCAAAACATGAACCAACTCCTACGGTAGGACATTGGAATGCACTTCGTAACTACTACTTACCTTTAGGTGATTGTGTACCTTGTGGTGGAGATGTAAATGCATGTGATGAAGATTATACGGTGTTTTATCAAGAAATTAGTCATCCTTTTGTGATAAATAGAGAACAACAAGCTAAGACTGATAAGGCGAAGGGGAAGGCAAAGGAGAGGGAGGCTAAGAGAGGTCAGAAGGAGATGCCTATTTGTGGAGAAGAAGCAAAAATGTTTTGGGATAATGTGGTAAGAAAATGTCTTCTCTTATACTTCCTTGTTGTTTGAAAGTATTGAAAATATATTTATTTATGCTTAAAATTGGAATCAGGTGAAGAAGGGTACGAAATTATTGAAGAAATTGATGGCTAAAATCCGCAGTGGAGAGCCGATATCGACTAAGGAACAAACCTACTACTACGGCGAGTGGGAGGGTCTTATAACTAAAAGAATGATGGAGCCAAGTAGGTCTAAGCAATTGAAGAGGGGTCGACAACAAGGAGAATGTTCAAGTCGCGCCATGGAGGAAACCGGACGAGTAGATGAAACCCCAAGTGATGAGGAAGTTCAACCTAAAACTCGTGGTAAACAAGGAAGTGGTAAAAAGGTTCGTCGTGGTGGTCGTTAGTGATTTCGTATGGTTTTAGTTTCAAAAAACTTCTTAGTTATGGATTTCGTAGTTTGGTATGTATAACAACTTTTATATTTGTTTTAGAACCTTGTTTTTGTTTTTAATTTAAATTGGGTTTGTGTTTTCAATTTTATATGGAAGAAATTTTGAATACAGGATTTTTTTCGGCAACCTGAAATTTAAACACAGGTTAGTTCGGTAACCTGTAACTAATTAATGGTCACCGAACTTAATTTTCGGCGAACAGCTAAATACTACAAGGTTGCCGAAGACAGAGTTCGGTTACCTCGCAACATTTAAACTGGTTGCCGAAAACTCCCCTGAGGCTTCAGGTAAAAAGTTCGATTTTCTAAATTTCTAGCTTGTAACCGAACTTTCTAGTTCGGTTAGGAAAGTATTATATCAATGGTAGCCGAAACTTTCTCTGAAGACTCATATAAAACATGAGTTCGGCAAACTGTATTTTTTCACCAGGTAACCGAACTTTAGTTCGGTTACCTGCACAAAAATACAGGTTGCCGAACTATTATCTGTCAACTCAATAGAATACTAGCATTAACTCGATAATGAATACCACACTTCAAAAAACATAGTATTACATTGATAAGCATACTTAGTTCCATTGCATGTGTCATTTAATCATCATCAAGTGAAATTCGACCTTCATGTACAATATTCAACAATGGCATCTCGTACTTGTTCGTCTTATAAGTACAATCCATTATGAGAACTTCATGAAAGCATTGAGCCAATTGAACACTCGTTGGATGCGCAATTAAGAGTTGTGTTATCTCTTCGTCCGAATCCACATCCTTTTGAACCGCGTAGTCTTTCTCTTTGGCCAAAAAAAACAATTGTTGCATCACTTGTCTATCTCTCCATTCCTTCTTTCTAATTGTCACTATTGCATTATAAATGGTGGACAAAGATGAGTGGTTATCCTTGTTATCCTCCTTTAGTATTTGGAGCATTTGAATCGGTGAAACATCCATTTTCTTCATTTTAGCTACCTTGTCCATCTCTTCAGGAGTTAGCTTAGCCGCCATGAAATGTCCTTCAAGATGCTCCGTACGAGGGTGGTTATGACAACCTTCCATAACCTTGTAGAGAACCCATCCACCAAATTCTTTGTTGTAATTAAATGCAAGCTTGAATGGGCATTTAATCTTCTTTGAGAAAGTTTTGTTCTTCCTATTTGTCTTTCCTTTATAAACATAACCCTTCCTCTTGTGGCTTTTATCGGGATCACCGCTTCTCTCACAAACCATTTCAAAGCGGGTTTTGCTCTCTCTCCCATTCAATACTAATACGCACATGTCTTTTAGTGCATGTTGTCTAGCCCAACTCTTTGCCTCTAAAGGACTTTTGAATACCAAGTCATTCATGTAGTGATGTGACGTGTCATCGTACAAAATATCAACAGGGGTAGGTTGATTTTCCATTGGTTCTATTGGATCAGATGCAACCTACGAGTAATAGCACAACGTCAATACCAACTAAAAATAAGAAATACTTATATTTTCGGCAATGTAAACATAATATGCGATCCTGCCGAACAAAAAGTTCGGTTATGAAAAAAAAATTGCGATCTTGCCGAACTTGTTCTTTGGAAATTTCAAAACTATAGTTCGGCAACATAATTAATACAATCGACTAAACCGAACTATAGAGTTCGGTTATCTAATCAATGAAGGTGATTTGCGAGATTGCCGAACATAAAGTTCGGTAACAAAAGGAATAAACTCGACTGAACCGAACCATTAACTGTATACTCTATAAAATTAGTTCGGCAACGTTTTCTGGAAAAAGATAACCGAACTCTCAAAAACCTCCATTAAAACAGAGTTCGGTTACCTGCGTATGCTGAAATGAGTAACCGAACTGCACATACAGGAGAGTTCGGCTAACTTTTTGGCAGAATTGCTAACCGAACTACTATCACCTAGCCGAAATTTCTTCCTGAAATTTTCGATTTGGCCTATTTTTTCCACAATTCAAGCTACATTAACTAAATTTGAGACATACCTGAGTAAACCATAACTTCATATTCTGGTTGTGGCTGATAAAATTCATCATTTGGGTCGTTAGCTTGAGTTTGGGGAAAAAAGCATTCATCATCTAAGAAATAACTCATACCCGGATCGTTAGAAGTATTGACAAATAGTTTAGGAGATGAAGGAGGTTCTGATTCTGAGGAGGAGGTATCATCACATGAATCACTCATATCATATTTACTAAACTCAAAATATTTTTTTTTGGGTTCTTCCCTATTTTTCTTCATCTTTTCTTCTCCTTCTTCTCCTTCTTCTTCATCTAATTCTAACAAAACTATCCTATTAATAACTCACTAATCACTAACTAATCACTAATTAATCATTACACTAACACTAACTAATCTAACTAATTTAATTACCAAGGGTAAATTTGGTATTAAAAAATATATTAGATAAGGGGTGACCCAAAATTACTTCAAATATCCACCTCCAAATTGGAAGAGTAGTCCCCCACTGTTTTGGGCTAGTCCCCAAAACATCGTTCATTAAATATCAGTAATGCACGAAGTGAAGCCCATCCTCGCATATCTGGCAGAAACCTTAGAACTGGACAATTCGCCAAATCCAATTGTTGAATAGATCCAACATCTGATTCAAGTGACTGGTTCTCATTCTCGTCATCATTTACTCGAAATCCTTGAAACTGAGTATAATCTTTAATCTGCAGAATTTGAAGATTACAGTTATCTTGGAATAAACTTACTGGGAAGAATATGAGCTCTTCTATATTGTGTAAAAAAAGCTTTGTTAGAGAGGTGTGGCTTCTCCCAATTAAGAGTACTGACTTGACATTGATGTTCTCTAGTTTCAACTGCTTCAAAGAAGGAAACAAAGGGATTTTGGACAACCTTTTGCAGCCATTGATAACCAACAGATCAAGACGCGGATAAGGATAACACAACTCTTCCAGAAAGAACATATCAGTAAGATCAAGCCAAAGTAATGAAGAAAATCCACCAATATCCAAGCTCTTCAAATACATTCCTCTGAGACTAAGACGCTCAAGTTGTGGAAGCTGCCCAATACCTGCTGGAAAGTGTTTTATTCCTATAGCGACGACGATGTCCAAGTGTATCAAGTATATGGAAGACATGAAGGAACGCACATCCACCTGGGAAGATCCCACCCCATAAAGTTACAAATAGTCAGACTTTTCAAACCATGAGGAGGTTGGAGAGCTTCAAATACTTGAAAGTTACATGACTCCTGGTCCCAGCTCATCCCTGACTCTTGATCCCAATGGAGAACTAAATCACGAAGGCTTTGTTTTCCTTTCAGATTTGCACTCACAGCACTTAGAGGGTCTTTGACGTTCCGAAGTCCAGTAATACCTAGCTCCTCAAGAAAATTTAAATTCCTTAACTCTTCGATACCAGCGTTACATTCAGGTTGATTTTCTAGTTTTACTGGCACCACGTAAACCAACTCTTGAAGGAAAACTAGTTTTCCTACACCTGATACTGTTGGATTGCTCCAGCGATTGTAAATAAATTTTCTATGTTTTGTCCAATTTTTGACATTGCTGGGAACCTCACAATTGGAAAGATGCAGATACACAATATTCCTTGGGTTAGCACAAGACTCTGGTAATACTTTAATATCAGTGCCAAATAGGTCAAGGCTTTTTAACTGAGTTAAAACCGTCAGGTAATGCTTTAAGTAATGAACAGTTCTTAAAATCAAATATCTCCAAATTTGCAAGACCTGCCACAGACTCTGGTAAGGTTTTTAAATTTCGACAGGTATTGACATCCAATGTTTGCAAATTGGAGAGTGTGTTGACAAATACAGGTAATTCTTCAATTGGGTTGAATGACAAATTTAGAAATCTTAGATGTTTTAAACCAGAGACAAAATCAGGAATACCTTTAAGCTCGCAGTGATTGAGATCCAGTTTTTTGCAAATTACAAAGACTTGTGACAGAATCAGGCAGTTCTTCCAGATCCGTCCTTGAGATTTTAAGATGTATTAATTTTTTCAAAGACTGAATGTTTCTGAGTAGATTTTTAACACCATGCAGGTAAGTCAATACCAACGTCTCCAAATTAAATAGTTTATTAATGGACGGATCATTCACTACTTCCATAAGATTAAGATGGGAAAGGTAAAGGTACCTTAAGTGTCTCATCTTAAAACACAAATGAGGCAACTTTAGAAAAGTCGAATATGGTGAAGGACTCACATGTAATACACGTAAGTGTTTAAATTTGAAAAACTAACAGGATCCACTAAGTTAGAACCTTCGCGGACGAGAATCGTCCTTAACTTCTTCGCATTACTTAAGTTTCTCAGATATGCTGGTGTATTTCTTCATATAGTGTTAACTGTAACCGACGAGCTTCAGAAACATTACTGAACTCACTTGTCCTGAAAGATAACAATTTATCATCCCAGAGAACATTTTTTGCAAGATCATGCATCTCGCACGTCTCTATGTTATCTATCGTATTTTCACTCTTCTTTAAAGTATGGAAAAATGAGCTCCACACAAGACTTTCGAAATATTCATTTCCAAGGTCTTCCATCGATCTATTGTTTTCAACACTTAGTGGTATGATAAATCCTTCTGCCAGCCATAATTGAATCAAAGTTTCTTTTCTAATCTCCCAATTCTTAGGAAAGATGGAGCAAAAAGAGAAACACTGTTTCAAATGATATGGTAAATTATCGTAACTCAGATTTAATATGGGTATGATTTTGTTTTGACTTTCTGGTGCACTCAAAATATCATCGTTTCTAATGGATATCCAGTCTGATTCTTTATTTTTTGAGTGTAACAAACCGCCTAGAAATTTTGCTGCAAGTGGCAAACCACAACATTTTTTTGCTATTTCTTTTCCTATGCTTGTCATTTCTATAGTATTTTGTGCTCCACCAGGAGAAATGCTTTTCGCTTAACCATAGACCAACATGAATCATAAGGTAATTGCCGCAAATTGTACGGAGGAATACTGCCCCGTACAATTGACGCAACTTGGTCTTTACGTGTAGTTGCTAAGATTTTACTTCCCTGAGCACCAACTTGCAGGACAGACTTGAGTCTGTCCCATGACTCAGGATTCTCTTCCCACATATCATCAAGTACAAGCAGGTATTTAGTCCCATCCAATATTTTGCGAAGTTCATTCACTAGTACATCGAGATTTGATCCAGGATCAAACTTAGATTGAATTGCAGACTCCATAATTTTTGTTAAGAGGCTTTCCAAATCAAATGATTCAGATACATGAACCCACATTTTTAGATCAAAATGTCTCTTTACCAACTCGTCTTGGTAGACAAGTTGAGCTAGAGTCGTTCCCCACTATGGAAATTACAGAAACCTTTTCAAGATTTCTATCAGAAAATGTTGATGAAGATGGGGTTTCCTTAATTAATAAATCTAGAATGTTATTTCTATCGTTTTCTCTTCCTACAATTTCTGGCTCAGCTGAAAATGATGTGGTATGTCTACTCCGTTGGTCACTACTTTCAGCGTAAGCGATAGTAGTATTACCAGGTGTAGTAATTTGCAACTGGAATCTATCCATATCTTCTGCAATTTTATCTAGTCTTTGATTAATATCCCTGATCTTTCTAACCATTTTAAAACGGAAAACAAGTGGGTTGGAAGATGAAATAAAATCGCGTACCTTACACTTCAAGCGGTCCCCTCTTTCAGACCTACGCATGGTTTCATAGGAAAAATCATCAATCACATCATCAGCATCATATGCAATGTCCTTGAGCCTTCTCAGCCAAAGTCTTACAAGTTCATAAGTCTCTTGCCATTTCTCAGCGTCAGCCATCACAGCAAGAATCGTCCCTAAGGTTGTTTGAAGCTTTCTCAAGTCATCTTTGACACCACAAGCCAACCCAATCTCTTGAGCAACAGAACCAACTAACTTGTTTAAGATTTCTGTTACACCATTAGTAAGAATCTCAGCCATTGCTATAAAGGTGGTATATGTAATAACTTGACAGAAAATATTCAATGAAAGACGAAAGCAGAAGAGATCCAAGAAAAAAAAGCAAATAATAGTATTCTCAGGTAGATCTTTAAGGGATAAAATGTGTAGCTGTTAAGACATTTGCACCTATATTTATACCTGAAATAGCAGAATAGAAAACTCATTGTACCAAAAGACAAAAAAAAAACCCGAATATATTCTCTTTATTTGAGTGTGTTATCTACTAGTGCTAGATTCATCATGTAACTTACAACTTTAATGCTTTTCTTTACTTGATATATCGGCATTATATGTTGTCATACCGTTGATACATACACACTATGCAGTAACGGTACTTTTATTGAGCCGACCATTCCACGTGCTAAAAGCTTCATCGACGAGCTCTCAGTCTCGATTATAGCTCCGATTCATTTTCAAGCATAATGTCTCAGTCATGAGTAATTTGTGGATAGAGTCGGTATGTTTCCAAGTGGTGTTATTTTGGACATATCACAACTACGAAATTCCTTCCAACTGGTTTTCTGTCATGGGTTTGAAAGGAAATGTATCAGAGTGAGTTCTGTTTATAATGATTCAGCATGGTTAGTACCTAACACCATACAAACCCACCAACACAAAACATTATTCAAAAAAAAAAAAAAAAACTAGTTTCTCACAGACATTTTCACAAACAACAAAACTACACAATCTGTGTTTTACATGAATTTGACCCATTAACAGAAGCAGCAATATGAAGAGAAGAAAGTTAATCATAAACAGTAAGACCCATTGTTTCAGAACCCTTTAACTACTACCATCCATTTTCTTACTGACCCATTGTAGAATTGCAAGTGCAAATTCAGTTATACAAAGAAATAGAGTGAAAATTTGTAATGAAAGAATGATTAATGGTTATGGTTACCAAACGTCATTTTGAAATGGATTTGAGTGATTGATTAAGTTATCTTGATAGATTGAGTGGCCATCCTCCGTGATTAATGGGAATCAGTTCGGAAAAATTGCGCCCGATTTTGCAGAGCGCAAATAAAACGGTAATCCGAATATTTTAATACTTTAGGTAACATAATGTGGCAATCCTTTTTGGTCACGGGGGCCGGCGAAATTTTGGACCCTACCGCCTATATTTTGGACCCTACCGCCTATAAATAAGTGGTTTCGGAAATCTAAGAACATAATAATGCTTTAACAAAAAAGATGAAAAGGAAAAAAATTGATGAAGGGGATTTTTTCGTTTTGTGAATAGGCATCTGAATATGATAAGTGTCATATGACTTAACTCTGAGTTCAACCAACTTACGTAGCGATGGACATGCATTGGGGCAAGTGGATGTATAATGGCACTAATCACGGTTCTGAATGAATTGCCGAAAGACATCTCAATAGTACGAACTATGTTGAGCATATTACACTCTGATTCCAACTAAAGTGTGAACTAATTAAATCAATCACTCATAAAGTGCAGGTGAAAGTTCTTCTCAACCCAAACCATGATCTCAGCTGTAAAAGTTCCACTGCTTCGATTTCACTTTTCATTAACTGCATTTGCATTCAACTGCACAACATAGCTCAACCAAATCCAAAATTAACTCTGAAGTGTGCATGCGTATACTCTAAACAGGATTCAGAAGGATGAAAACAAAAAATAAAAAAACACCAAATAAACCACAATAATAAAATTCTATAATCTTACTGGAAATTATATCAAGGAGAAATATAAGGAATTGAGAGAGATTAAGCCAAATATGCTTGCAAACACATACATATAACACTATAAGGATGTAATTTTTAAGTTACAAGCAACTAACAAAATATTGTAAAATGCGCCATATTTAAGGATGTAATTACATTCAATGCTAGTACAAACCCAACCAACTAGTTGAGAATCAAATCAGCCCCGACGCCTGAGATAATATTGAATCTGATTACTGATTTTGCATCCTACAAATTGGTTGAGAATGAGAAAATACAACTTCAAAAACAAATAAGTATTATTTGGAGAGAGGGAAAGAGTACCAGCTAGACATCCACCAAATCAATCATCTCATTTCCATCAGACAGTTCTCCTCTCTGGTAAGTTTATCCCGAAGAATCATTAAATTCTCGATCTAAGAGTAGGCACTTACTAAAAGAAAATGTACTTAGGGGGGATTAGGAGAATGTCATGTCTAAACCTTCTCCATGAACCTCAATTATAGTCCACATCAGTATATACCGTACAACTTTTACAATTAAGTGATAAACATCCCGCGGGTTGTACTGAGAAACACATAGGGAGTATGACCCCCTAACCCGGTGGTTTAGCATGGGGTTGGTTTAGTATGGGTCCCATCTCCTGTGTCATTCGGTACAACCTGCGGGATATATGTCATTTCCGTAAAAGTTTACTCTTAAACGCACCTCGACCCATGGCATTGAGATGTATTTTAAGGTGAAAAACCTTATTTTTCTTATTGTTGTCACATGGAAACGACCCAACAAAAAAAAATTGTTATTCAGACCTCGGGGTTGAATGACCTTGCATCCCTGACATTGTTGATGTGCTAACACCAGAGGACGGGCCAGGGAAGTGTTGATAACAGATATGTCAAATCATCCTTATATCCACCGCACATTTTGGTTGGAAAAACGAAAAATACTTATAAATCTTATGAAGCATAAATATTAAGAAGCTTTTCTAATCCTGTCAGAGGTGCTCTAGTTGTTGGAACCTCAAGAAATTTCAGGTAAACTTTAGGTTTGGCTAACTCTCTAATGCCAATGTTACATTTAAGTTCATTTTCGGGTTATGATGCGACCTTGTAAAATAACTCTGAAAGGCAAACTAGTTTTCCTACGCCCTTAAGTTGTGACATGAATTTCTAAGTTTTGCCCAATTTTAGACATCTTAAGGAAGCTCAAAATAGAAAAGATCCAGATACACAATGTCTCTCAATTTAGCAAAAGATTCTGGTACTACTTTAATCTCTGCATCATATAGGTGAAGGCATTTCAACTTAGATAAAGCTCTGAAACCATTGTGCCGTAATTCTCATTCAACAAACCGTTAACAATAAGATGATGATTGCACTTTTTCTTCTGGCAGTTTCAGAGGAATGAGGAGATCAATAGTAAAAACGATATTAAAATCATATAGAAATAATAGTGTTCCTAAGACTTACTCTTATGGACGTTTCACATTAAAGATTCAGACAGTGTCTCGTCATAAAAGACCAGCACCCAACTCTTATCAGGATTCAAGATTCAAAGTAAAAACGATACACCATATGTCGTCAGACGCCAAATCATTTGGCATATTTTGAAATACTCTGATTATGGTTAGGCACTGATCCGCATAGTCGAATCGAATATTCGGTTTGGCGCTAAAGTAATTTCTGCGACGCCAAACCATTTGGTGCAGAGCACGTTCCAAACTGTTGAACACTCAATGGAAATCACAGAATAGGCAACGCTTTTTGAATCTTGATTGTGGAAACGCCATTAGAGTAAGCTTAAAGCATCCATCATTGACAAAGAATTTGGACAGAAAAATTGAGATAAAAAAAAGAAGATAAATAAGATAAGAAAGTTTGTTTTATAAATGTTCGGGCTACTGATGATATTCTTAAGGTAATTTATGTTTTACAGGATATAGGAGAAAGATAGATTGATAATCCAACGGTTCGAGCCTTTTTTATGGCAATAGATATCCTTATAGAAATATTTACCAACATTTAACCTTGATATGGATCAAAGAATTGTAAGTTTCTAGTGTTTGGCTTCAAGTTAAGAAGAATAGATGTGTATCCCGGTATACAAGTTAAGGTAGATTAAAAAACTAATTCATTGCTTAGGTTTTCACATTTCGTATAGGTTCCCCAATTTTTCTGGAAACAGATTTTATGATATCTAAATTATTTCACTTCCAATTTTACCCTTATCTTATTCTAGTCCATATCTAAAAAAACTAAAAAACTAAGGACTTTATTTTCTTCTATGAGTGTAATTTTACCTGGGGTAAAGATTGGGCGGTATATTGATCTTAATGGTCACAAACTAACTAGATTTAGGGTTAACAAATTTTGTATTCGTAATTTTTTCTTCTTCATAAAAACTGTATATACGAGAAAAGTGCATCCTATTAACGGAACTTTAAATTTAGATAAACACTGTAAAAAAAAAAAGATGCTGAAATATCCTTCATATTAGGATGCCAGTACGTACTCCTTTCCTTAATTATGTTACATAATAAGGAAAAAAATCGCATTACCCATTACTAGGTTAATCTCTATTTTTAAAATGTAAATGAGAGACCCAACTACGAAATGTGATAAAACCAAAATCCTCAATTTCTTCCATTTTTATCATATTTGAAGATAGTAAAGTATTTTTGTAATCCAGTAAAATTAAATTAAATTTCAAGCATGAAGCATGTAATTGTGTGGTTGAAAACAAAGATACTCGAGTACTATTGATAACCAATAGATATTTACTGCCAGTAAAATTAAACATAAACAAAAAAAAAATACTTTTATAATGAACCAGTGTGAAAATGTGATCAAACCAAGATTAAATGTCAAACCCAATGCAATAAATTAGTATTTTGGTCTACCTTAACTTGTATTCAGGTTAAGAAGACCAAAAATCAAGATTCTATTGTGTTTAGTTTTAGTCCTCGGTAATTTGTGTTTAAAATTGGAAGTGATAATGTTGAGGGCGGTAATTAGTTATAGTTTTGGATAACCTTCGTCATTGTTTTTGAATCAATTGTTTCTATATTATTAACATCCCGCGAGTATCTATTATCTTCGGATGTTTTATGCTCTTGGTGTCAGAGTACCATTGCAGAAAAAAAAAAAAAAAAAAACTAAAAAGAGAAACTCTCATAACTTGATTGTTGGTAAGCCTTGTCTGTTTTTTCAGGGAGAATATCCTTGTCTCAAAATACTTTCGTATTCATTATTTAGTAAAAATATCTTTGAGCGTATATTTTAAGTTTTAGTGAAACTTAACCATTTCTTGAAGTACGAAACCAATTTAGTATGTTTTTTACTATGAAAAACTTGGGTATCCATTTCTATAAGGATATAGGGTAAAAATATTTTCAGCCTTTGCATGAGCTATACTTTCTCTTACACGTACCCGAAAAGAAACATAAGTTAACCTAAAAATATCTTCAGACGTATGAACATTTGTAAAATAAATAAAAAAAATGTTTTTTATTTTCCTTGTTGGATGGTAAATTTTGTGTCCAAATTCTTTCTCAATAATGGATTCTGCAAGACATCATTATCTCTCACTGGTTTTAACAATATTTTTACTTCTCATCCTCTGAAACTGGCATAAAAAATAGAATCTAACTCTTATCATGTGATTGATGACTCACTTAACACCATATGATTCTGCTCCACGAATCATCTAGCACTAGCAAATACTTACTCGTGTCCACTTTTTTCAAACTTTGTTTACTAGTACATCGAGATTTGATCCAGTATCAATCTTCTATTGAATTTCCCATAGCCAAGGTCAGACCTAGAGGTGTAAAACGTGCCGTCCCAATATAGCACAACCCACGAATCACGTGCTTAGCGTGCTATGTGTCGTGTTGTGCTGTGCCGAAGATTATGACGTGCCGTGCTAGAAGGCGTGCTGGGCTGGGCTGTGTCAAAAAAATAGACGTGTTGTGCCGTGCCGAGCTCATTTATTTTATATTTTCCAATATAAATGTTTTACAAATATTTAGGTATTATATTTGTTATTATAAAAATAAGTCAATATAACGATAATAAAATGTCAGTAATTGGCTAGAATAAAGGTTCTTTGTGAAATATACACAAAATATCATGTATTGTGTCATGTTGTGTATTATTTTATACATATTATGACATGTTTTCTTAACGTGTTGTGATGTATCGTGCCACGTGCTTATCCGTGCCGCGCGCTGTGCTTCACGTGCTGAACTGGGCTGTACTGGGTTGTGCTCGTGCTGGCACAACCCAATTTACACTTCTAGTCAGACCTACCAAACAAATATGGAATGCTTTTCTTTGGGCCAGAAAACTACAAATTATAAGGTTTGTTTAAACCAATAATGCTAGACACACCGAATAAAAATCCCGAAAAATCCACCGACAGACAAAAATTCTGGAACTATTCATGAAAAAAATAGGGAGTGATTCTCAACACTGTGAATCCCACACTCATTTTGTATGTCGCTGGATTTTACGGGATTTTTACCCTCGAAAACCTAGAATTATTGAAAAAGATTATATAAAAATAGTGAATAATTGATGACCATAAATCTTGATGATATTAATGCTTATATATAGCATTACCAGGTGTAGTAACTTGCAACTGAAATCTACCCATATCATATCACTAATTACATCTAATCTTTGATTAGTATCCCTGATCTTTTAAGCCATTTTTAAACAGAAAACAATTAGATTGGAAATGAAACTGCGTACCTTATGCTTCAAAGCAGTCCCCTTTTACAGACTCACGCATGGTTTATTGGTTTCCATATAGAGAACTCATCCATCACATTCTCAACAATATCATACGCAATGTTTCTTTAGCCTTATCAACCAAAGTTTTACAAGTTCCGTCCGTTTCTTGGCTCTTCTCAGCGTCAGCCATTACAGCGAGAATTAATCAGATGTGCACCTAAATCTTCTTGATCAGTAACAGCACCGACCACCAACTTGTTTAACATTTTTGATGCACCATAGGTAAGAATTACAAAGAAAGAACAAAGCACCAGAGATCGAAGAAAGAAAAGCAAAGCAGATCTAGTGTTCTCATCTCAGGTAAAGATGTTCTAAAGGATAAGATGTGTAGCGGTTTCGAGATTAATAACAACTATATATATACAGAACTGAAAATATTTGCTTTACTTTTTTTGAACATATACATTGTTATCGATTAGTACCGGATTCATCTTGTGACTTAACAACTTTTTTTGTTTACCCGACAGTTTCACGTGCTGAGCGCCTCAAAAGCTTCCTTGGTATGCTGTTCTCTCGATTCTAGTTTCGAGCTAGTCTTTCAAGTACGTTTTCAATGCAAGCTGGTTGTCTTTTGGCTTTGTTCCAAATATAGATTCCAGATTAAAGACCACGCGATATTTCCTTGGGTTTCGTCCATCCCGTTGAGTTTGATTTAGGAATTAAGGCGGTCCTCGTGAAAAAAAAGTTACGTGAGTAGGTGATCGAAAAACACCAAAAAGAAAAAAGAAAATAATAACAATAGTTCTTTTTAGCCGACCAGTTAATCCCATAAACAAAATTTGATGCTACCAAATTTTGAATTTGAAAACTCAAGTTATTTATCAAATTTGGATATTTAATCGACCGATATACTCTTTAGTTATTACACCGTAAGACATGGTGATCCCTTATTACTTTACACATCAATTTTATTTGATGCCACCTCGGATATATTTAAGCGTTTTCTTTTCATATACTGTTTTTAACCGTAAATTTTATATTTTGGGCTACATATATATATACCATCTTAATGATAGGTTAAAGGAGAGAGAAATCCAATTTGGGTTCCACAAATATTTCCACTAAGGAATTTATACCGCTAGTAATATTCATCGAAGTCCTAACTGTAACCAGTAAGTTGATTAGTTTATGAATTTTTATTGTACCATTCGTGACCGCGATTGGTGTTTCTCTATTATGGACGTAAAAAATTCAGAACGAAAGTTTCGTGGATGTAAAAAAATCAAAATGAAATTTTATACTTGATCTAAGAACGAGAATCAGTTTCGTATACTCATTTCAATATCGAGTACAAACCTACCTTTTATGTCTAGTGCAAGTCGAATCTCCTAGCCGTAATAAAAAACGTACAACTGTGTATTGCTCATGTATATGTTTTTACGATTTTAGCGACTAGGAAATGATGAATTCCTAGACGTGGTGGTGGTTACGGCTATAACTAAATTGAATTTCTTAGCCATAAGTAAAAAACTATGACCAAGTCATAGTTACAATCCCTAATTGTATATGGTTTTTTACGATTCCACGGTTAGCTAGGTGAACAGTTAGGAAATTAAAGCCACGACCTAGCAGTGGGATCTCCTAAAAATGAAAAACTGAGAGTGGGCGCACGCCCTTCATTAATTCTAAAAGTTTTTTTTTTTGATGGAAAGCGGACTTTCATTAACTAACAAATATATTACAAAAGATTTACAGGTTCAAATTTGTCAAAAACATTAGAAATGATGCTAGTTTTTTTGAATTTTTTGATTTAATTGAGTTGACATGTGCTGAAGGTTTTTAATCCCTGCTTCCTTGGCAATGTAGTCGACAGTGGAATTGTACCTTCTAGCGACATATTTTACCTGAGCTTGAGGAAGTTCACTCAAAAAAATTCCGGTTTCCTGTAAAGTGTTTTCAACTTCCTAGGAACAATCTTTACTTACCTTGTTGATGTTGTCCGCCAGATCTTTGCAGTCGGTGACAATCGAGATGCTTGATAACATATTATCTTTTAACCAAGTAACAACTTTTAGTAAGGATTTTGATTCCGCTTGAAAGGACGACGCGGCCCAATCCGAACCTGCTGATAATTCCATGAATGTCCCATGATCTACCGAATATAGGATGAAAGCATATCCCATCATCGAATCTTCTTTCTTGAAAGAGGAATCAATAAAAATAATCCAGTCTGTGTATACTTTAGACCAGTTTTGATTGCTTGGAAGAATTTTTGGGGCGATACAGTCTTACGGAGGTTTGGTGACGGTGTAGAGTTTAAAAATCTGTTGATCTATTCTATTAGCTCAGTCGGATCTGGTTTTATTTTCTCAAAAACCACCGAACATCTATATTTCCAGATGAACCAAAGGATGGTGGAGATTTTTCCCGTAAAACAATCCAAGTTTGGTTCCGTTATCCACCATTTAACCCAAGATATTATTGGGTCTGCATAGTAGCTTGAGATTATGTTTCCAAAAGAAATGCCAAACCAAATTGCTCTTGCGAACGGGAATTCTCTAAATAAATGTTATTCCGTCTCCTGAGCTTGATTATTGCACATTTCACATCGCGTCTCAATCTCTGGGTTGTGAGCTCCCAATATGGAGGATGTTGGTAGAACTTTTTGCGTCAGTTTCCATATGAAGAGTTTTATTCTTGGAATGGCTGGAATTTTTCAAATCTTAACCCATAGGAAATCTAACTGGGTATTATCCTGATCTTGCTTAGCTAGGAAATTATAAATATTCTTAACCGAAAATCTTCCCGAGTGATGATGCCTCCATCTGAGGATGTCTTTTTCTTGTCTTCTTGAAAGTATAGCTTGAATTTTATCCTATCCTGTGGCAGAAGAATTTATTTAAGTTTTCTTGATCCCAGCTGTTTTGATCCATTATCAACTCTTGAACCATTTTTGGAGTCGGGTCTTGTAAATTCGGGATTTGATGGAAAATCTCAGAATTAAAAATCCATCTTTCCTCCCAAATCTTTACCGATTCTTCGTTTTTTACTTGCCAAACATAATTTCCCTTTATTCGTTCTAGACATTTTTTATGCTCGTCCAAATCTAGGATAAATTCGAAGTTCTAGAACCTTCTAAAGCATGAGAGATTGGGAAATATTTGTCTTTTAGAAGTTGAACCCAAAGTTGATCTTGCTCAGTTACTAATCTGCTAGCTAGTTTTGTAAGAAGGGCAATATTGAATTGGTGTGGATTTTTGATTCCTAATCCTCCTTGAGAAATGGGTTTGCAGATGCTTGCCCAAACTTTTATAAACCCTCCTTGTCTTTTATTTCCATCTTTATTCCACCAGAAATTCCTCTGAATACGATCCATTTGATCGAGAGTTTCTTTTAGGAGAGCAAGAACTTGCATTTGGTAGGTTGGGAAGGCTTGGAGAATAGATTTGATCAGAACTGTTCTGCCTGCTTGAGACAAAAGTTTTGACTTCCAACCTTGAAGGGTGGAGTAATATTTTTGAAGGAGGGGTGTAAAATTGGCCTTTCGGTTTTTATCAAAAAAGAGCGGAGTACCAAGGTATCTATCGTTTTTTGTCATCAGGGGTACTTTTAGATTTTTTGAAATTATTTTCGCATGTCTCGGGTGGATGTGGGGGCTAAAATAGACGCTTGATTTTTGCAGATTTACCATCTGGCCAGTGATTTTGCCAAATAACTGTAAAATTTCCAGTAAGCTTTTTGCTTCCCCCAAATCCGCTTTAGTGAATAAGAAACAGTCATCTGCAAAGAATATATGAGAGATATTTGGGGCGTTTTTATTGATTTGGAATCCGGATTTTTTTTTCTCTTTAGTTGTCTTTTCAAGGAGCCTGGATAGTATCTTCATGCATATTAGGAATAGGTAAGGCCAAAGCGGGTCCCCTTGCCTTAAACCTCTTGAGGTGTTGAATTGCGGACCTGGAGAACCATTAAGGAGGATCAAGAAAGAGGTTGTTGATATACATTGCATAATTAGATGGATCCACTTCTCATTAAAGAAAAAAGCATAGAGAACCTTTTCTAAGAAATTCCACTCCACCCTATCGAATGCTTTTGAAAGATCGAGTTTTAGTGCTAGGTGCCCTTTTCTATCTTTGGAAGTTTTCATTGTATGGATAAACTCATAGGCTATTATAATATTGTAAGTTATTTGTCTTCCAGGGAAGAATTAGCTTATTTAGAATGGGTTTTAGCCTGTTGGAAAGAATTTTTGAGATTAATTTGTATATTGTATTGCTCAGGCTTATAAGTCTAAAATCTCCCGGAGTCTGCGGAGTGGAAATTTTTGGAATGAGAGTTATGAAAGAAAAATTGAAATTATTGTTGAGGATACCCGATTTAAAGAAGTCTTGGACTTGAAGAGTTATATCCGGACCAAGGATGTTCCAATTAGCTTTGGAGAACCCCGGTTGGAAACCGTCTGGACCCGGCGCTCCCTATTGGTTCATATTGGATAATGTTCGCCGAATTTCCTCTTTGGTAGGGATTTCTATCAAAGAAGAGTTTTCCTCAACGGAGATACAAGGTTTTATTATCCTTGCTAGATATCATAATTTTCACTTTGGAAAGTGCCTATTTGTTTGAAATGGTTAATTAGGAGCGAGTTGAGTTGGTTTCTATCAGAAATCCAAAGACCTGAAGGCTCTCTTAGGGAGTTTATTGCATTGGTTCTTTTTCTATTGTTTGCAGTAGCATGAAAGTATTCTGTATCCTGGTCATATTCTGTGAAGAATTTATCTCTATAGAGTTGGTGATAGAAATCATTTTTTATTTTATACCATTTTCCGAGTTCAGCTTGGAGATTTTTTAGCTTTTCTATGTCATTTGAGCTTTTTTAGTCCCATCGATACTATTTATTTTACTATTTAAGAGTTTGACATTTATTTCTAAAAGTTAAATTATTTTTTATTTGCTTGATAATAGAAATTTTATTGAAACTAAAAAAATGTCCAAACGGACTACAATTCACTCAAAATGAATGGCCACACGACAGGCAAACATCCATCACTGAACAAATAGATTCTTTTCTCATCCCTAGGTAAAGTTGCACCTAATTTAGCTAGACTATCTGCAGGGAAATTTATTTCCCTACAACTATGAACAAAATTGAAACTCTCCAGACTAGCTAAAATTTTATTCCACCTTATAACTGCATGCCAAGGTAACTTCCTGGAAGTAAAAGACTTGATAGCAGCAATTGAATTAGACCTAATGCAGACCTGCAGAAAAGACCTGCTTATTGCCATTCACATGCATTTATAACTGCAATAATCTCTGCCATAAAATTTGTTGTCACACTCAGTCCTCCTGCAGTAGCAACCAGAATTCCTGTTCCAATAGCCTGCATCTACAGGGTTACCCCTTGATGCACCATCACACCATCTACAGTGTTTTACATATCAATGCTTTATGTTACAATTTAAAAAAAAAAAAAACATCTATATCAATTTCCAATCATGAACCCCATTTTGATCTTCTTCAGCTTAATGTTACAAGTTAAAAAACATATATCAATCTCCAATCATGAACCCCATTTTGATCTTCTTTAGCTTAATCCTATTCAGTGGAAAAACTTGTTATGCCTCAAAAACAGCTCCTGCATATCCTGCCATTCTAATGTTTGTAGTTTGTTCCACCATATTTAGACCCTAGTTTTTCAGTTGATGAATTACGTACCGGTAATCGTTGCAAATTGGACGGAGAAATACTGCCCCGTACAACAACAGATGCAACTTGGTCTTTAATGTAGTTATTAAGATTTTTCTCCCTAGAGCGCCAACTTGCAGGACAGACTTGGGCCTAACCTATGACTCGTGATTTTCTTCCCATAAATCATACTACCTCCGTCCCACTATTAAGTAGGTCACTTAATAGTAGGACGGAGGAATTACTAGCAAATTACTCTCATAATTTTGTTTACAAGCTATATAATCATATATCAAACTTAGTTTGAATCGCAGACTCCATAATTTTTGTTAAGAGGTTATCTAAATCAAAAGTTTCAGATACATGGACCCACATTTTAAGAACAAACGGTCTCTTTACCACCACACACACAGATACTTGCGTTGGTCATGGTGCTGCTATGCTGTGGTGTCCGTATGTGATTGCAATTTTTCTACGTTGTTCTTTATGCAATGAAATAAAGTTGAGAGTTCTTTTATTTATTTATTTAGCATGTCCTACGTTGAGTACACGAATGCTACAAAAAAAAAATGTTGCTTATGGATCATCTTTCACTTGTAAAAACCTTTTTTTCGGAGGTGTACAGTGGTAAAGTCATTGGACGGTGATACCGGTGATCTGAGTTCAAAACTCGCTAGCATCAAATTCTTTACCGATCAAAAGAAGAAAAGATAATAAAAACACAAGCCGTGCGCAGGCGAGTACAACTACAACAAATTACTGAAATAAAACTAAAGAGAAAACTAAAGACATAGAATTTCAAAAGTTCAAAGCACACAAGAAGAAAAATCCTCTTGGACTACCAAGAAGTAATAGCTGAAACCATGCGGGTTACATTCAAGTAGTACTCTCATCAACCTCCTCTATGGTTAGATCTTATGATTTTAAAACCTTAGTAAGCAATCAGTATCAATGGTTAGATCTTATGATTTTAAAACCTTAGTAAAACCTTAGTAAGCAATCAGTATCAGTAAGAGGTGTCATCCTTCGTGTAAAAAAAAGAGGTGTCATCCTTGCTGATAGCAATACATGCACCGTCTTCTAGTGCTTTACTTAGACGTGCAGCTGGTTATGAATAGCCTCGGCGGCAAATTTATAAACGGCTTCAGTTGGATGCACGGCGTCCCAGAACAAATACTCTGAAGGGTTTGAACAAACTGGGGTGAATGCATTACATAAAGGTCCGGTTTCAACCAAACCACTCCCACAACATCCTCTATTTGTTTCTACAAAACCTGTCGACCCACAACCAAAGAAAATTCACTTTCATCTCTATTCTTCGAAAAAGAAATCCATTAGAAAAAAACATCTAGAGTTCGAAACATACCATATTTTTGTGGATTCTGGATCATATCTATCATTCCGTCATAAGTATTTACGTAAGTTACGTTGCTACCGGGAAGGGTTGTTTGTATTTTCCGAGTCAAGTTCTTGAGTTTTGCATTATACATTTGAGTTTCTACATTCTGATTTTCCAGGCATTTTCTACCCTCCGAACCTTCCATAGTTATTTGGATTGGTCCGCATCCTAGCGGACCCAAGCCGGATGTTGTAAATGTTCGGCATCCAAGATCATATAGTTCCTGCAGCAATACAAACAATAAGAAGACGAAAAAGTATACCAATGTAATTTTGTGTCCCTTGCAATTACGGGTTCGAACCCCTACCTTTACTGTGGAGGGAGCATGCCAACCATCAGACTACTTGAATGACAAAAGAAAAAGAAAGACTGAACTATTACCTTAATTAAATGTTCTTGCTTTGTTAGGAGAAAATCGTGATATCCTGTGATGTCAAACTGAAATCGTCTAGATGGTGAATCATAAAAGTTGAAAACAATGTCATTAGATCCTGCAGAAATCAAAACAAATGCACCACTAATTATTTTGTTAGCCTCTTCATCTCCAACCGCATTTCTAAGTCTCTCTATGTACTCCTTAAAATACGTCACTTGCATCGCAACTGGAATCACCCCCGAGAATGCCGTTGTGAATTCATCGAAACCTGATCCAGCAGATGCAAAACTGACACCAGTACGTAAATCATCGTCAGACAAACTAGGGTCCAAGTATGGTGGAACAAACTCTTTGATACCAAACAATGATGCTAACATATCAGGAACCAACTTTCCGTTTGAAAACCTTCCCGTAGCAATACCATTGGGAAGGTCTTGACCGTATGGATAGTGGTTGCTCTGGGTTAGTGTCGGGATGAAATTATTATTGCCGGTATCAACAGTCGAATCACCAAAGACAAGAATTGCAGGGTACATAGGCTTATTTGACGCATGACAAGTTTTTCCACTAACTAGGATTAAGCTGAAGAAGATCAAAATGGGGTTCATGCTTAGAGATTGATTGATGGTTAACTTGTAGCATAACCATTGATGTTAATATTTGTTTATATAGAAAAATAACACGAATTAATTAAGCTGAAATGAAACGGCTCTTTTTTAAGTTTCAACAAGCTTCAACTAATGAAGCTTTTAAGGTCAGACAACTAAGCAAAAGCTTAAAAGCTTCATTAGTTACCGAGAATCAATTAGTTCATCCGTTTCGCAATTTTAAAAACCAATAACTCCTAATTTTTCTTGAAAACATTCCACGATCTGTTCCAGCATAAACCCCCATTCTTAGAAATGTCAGCTTATGCACCCAATCCTATCTGGAAGATCACAAGGGTGGAAATGACAACCCATTTGGAGTTGATGCTAGTTGAAACTTTAAAAAAGAGCCGTTCATTTCAGCTTAATTCATGTTATTTGATTTCTCTATATAAATCTAAATTAACATCGATGCATATGTTTCAAGTTAAACATAACTCAATCTCCGACCATGAACAACATTTTGATCTACTTCAGCTTAATTTTTTTTATTTTATTTGGGAATTTTGACAAAATACATCCCGTGGGATTAGTATTTCCTAAAGTACATCCGTTTTTTTTCAAAATTGCCAAAATATTCCCTCCATCTAATATTCTGTTAGGGCCCACCACATGGTAATAATTGATATCTAACCATCCATTTATTATTTTAATTAACGATAGAGATTTATTCTAAGTACGAAACTTACCGATTTGCCCTTAGGTGGAAACGAATACAGGAAAGCCGAAGCAACCACCAGAAGAAGTTAGGGACGAAGTGGGAGAAACATTTGTTGTACTATGTGTGGGTGACTATGGAGTAATTTTCTCATGATGACTGTGCAGTAACCACTTCATAAGAAAGTTGACTAACTTGAAGAGGTAAACTATTAGAAATAGGTTCAGCGTAGGAGGATGGATGTGGATCAACCACCATTAGTAAAATTGATTAGTTGAAAAATATAAATCACTTGGTGATGAAGCAGTAGCAACTGAGAATCTCCGCAAAGAAAAGTCACTTCTTTTGAATCTTGATTTGATGGAATCAGTTCTTCTTGATGGCAGACTTTCAGGCCAATTTAATGATGAATCGCTATTTCAATACCTTACAGGATGTTATGGTAGTGCTTTTGAAGAAGGTAAGAAGAATAGTAATATGAAGGATGTCGATCTGCAGTCTTCTTTGCTGAATGGTGCTATAAAACCAGATAGGAAATTGGTTGTTAATTATTTTCGGGTTTACTTGCATAACCCAGATATGTTTACTCACGGTGGAAAAATATCAGCAGGTCCTGCCTTATTGCCGGTAATCTTTTCTGCAGTTTCAGAAAATAATACGCCATGTGGAAACGAATTCTTGAATGAGTTTTTTACAGATATTGATGATTATGATAGTATGGGGAGTGGGCTGATGAATCTCCAATTTCTAATTGATTCCTAATCTGCAATTAGGGTTCACAGGTTGCACACGTCTTTGGGGAAGAACGAGTCGATTTGAAATAGTTAGGGGTATTTCAGAATTTAAAACCCACTCAACTCAAACAACTCGGCCCGATTTACTGACTGCTACAAACTTAACCGCTGTTAACCGTTTTATTGAAATAACGGGATGGAAAAGTTAAACCTGGTGTATTTTAGCAATTTTGAAAAAAAACGGGTGTGCTTTATGAAATACTAATCCCACAGGGTGTATTTTGTCAAAATCCCCTTAAAAAAACCCAAAGAGAGCAAAACGATAGCAAAGCTAAAAAAAATCAAAGAACATAAAGAGGACTAGCAGATGAAGGTACATCTACCTGAAATACAAAGTGCAACTTGCAAATAAAAAAAAACTAACAAAAATCAAGTAGAATATTCCTCAACATCCCCTATGGTTAAACCATCATGATTTGTCACAAGATTATCAAACATGTCTTAACGATATACCTCCAAAGAGGGAAAGTCTAAACCCCAAAGAGAACCATAGGGGATGTCTTATTCAGCTTAATCTTATTAAGTCGAAAAACTTGTTATGCCTCAAATACACCTCCTGCATATCCTGTCATTCTAATCTTTGGTGATTCGACTGTTGATACCGGCAACAACAATTTCATCCGAACAGTTCTAAAGAGCGACCACAATCCATACGGTCGAGAATTTCCCGATGGTACTACCACTGGAAGGTTTTCAAATGGACTGTTAGTTCCTGACTTATTAGCATCATCTTTTGGTATCAAAGAGCTTGTTCCACCATATTTAGACCCTAGTTTGTCCGTTGATGAATTACGTACTGGTGGCAGTTTTCTTCAGCTGGATCAAGATTAGACGATCTAACGACCCTGACCTCTGGGGCGGTTTCTGTGCAGCTGGGGTATTTCAAGAGTTATAAAGAAGTTCTTACAAATGCGCGTTAGGAGAAGAAGAGGCTAACAAGATAATCAGTGGTAATCTTGGATGTCGTATATTTGCGGTATCTGGCATGTCTCCATTCATTCTTTGCAACTTCTCCAAAGAAGGAAACAACCTTCTGCAGTTATTGATAACCAAAAACTCAAGACATGCATGGGGATGACACAACTCTTATAGAAAGCACGTATCAATAAGATCGAGCTCAACTAACGAAGGAAATCCACCGATATTCAAACTTTCGTTTAAGAGTAAGATGCCTAAGTTGAGGAAGCTGCCCAATACCTGCTGGAAGTTGATTTATTCCTCTAGAGTTTGATATTGTCAACTCTACACATCCATATTGGACGATCCGACCCCATAAAGGTATAAACATTCAAATTTTTCAAACCAGGAGAAGGTTGGAGAGCTTCGAGTACTTGAAAGTTACACGACTCCTGGTCCCAGCTCATACCAGTGGAAATTCAATTTACGAAGGTTTTGTTTTCCCTTCAAATTTGCTCTCGCAGCATCTACTGGGTTTTTAATGTTCTGAAGTTCCTCAATCCCTATCTCCTCAGGAAACTTTAGGTTCTGTAACTCTTCAATACCAACGTTACATTCGACTGGCACCGAGTAAAGCAACTGTTGAAGGCAAAGTAGTTTTCCTACACCTTTACATTGTAGGAAACCTATTCAAGATTTCTATCAGAAAATGTTGATGAAGATGGGGTTTCCTTACTATATATCATTCATTTACTGACATGTAAAGTTTACCCGACCTCTATCATTTTCTGACATCTAAGCAAAAGACCAAAAAATCTCCTGAACTCATTTAACTAGCTATATCTCAAAGAACATAAAGAGGACTAGCAGATGAAGGTAAATCTACCTGAAATACAAAGTGCAACTTGCAAATAACAAAAACTAACAAAAATCAAGTAGAAGATTCCTCAACATCCCCTATGGTTAAACCATCATGATTTTTCACAAGATTATCAAACATGTCTTAACGATTTACCTCCAAAGGGGGAAAGTCTAAACCCCAAAGAGAACCATAGGGGATGTCTTATTCAGCTTAATCTTATTAAGTGGAAAAACTTCTTATGCCTCAAATACACCTCCTGCATATCCTGTCATTCTAATCTTTGGTGATTCGACTGTTGATACCGGCAACAACAATTTCATCCGAACAGTTCTAAGGAGCGACCACAATCCATACGGTCGAGAATTTCCCGATGGTACTGATGTGGGTTTTATGTTGTTGTAAAAAGTGATAAGTAGAGTTCGTTCAACTCAAACTTGTGAAGATTTGAGTTTTTAAATTTAATAAAAACATATAAACAAAAATTATAAACAATGAGCGAGAGGTATTGGGACTAAGGATTTGGCCAATTCTCATGCATGTGGTTCAATTTATTTATTCTCAACAATTATAACCCAAATAAAATATGATATGGTGACTCTTATTTTTGCCTAAGTAGATTCTCAAAAAATTAGTTGTAAATCCTAAGCATGATGTATCAAAACATTTAAGCTAAG
>JAJJMB010008995.1:222551-307050 GCA_023531105.1 Papaver atlanticum
TTCATGGTGAAAACACGCTCAAAATAATAACGCATGGCTGAATAAGTGTTTTTATTGAAGAGAATGAACTGTAGTTACAGAAGGCCTTTTGCAAGGAAGATAGAAGTCGCTGAATATCTTAAGCAAGTACAGATGTAAACGATAAAAGGGTTTCGTAGTTGAATATAAGACTGCTTCTGCGACGGTTCGATGTGGGTCAAAGTTCTTCGTGTTCTTCGCGACTGTTCCGTGTGCGTCTTATGTTCTTCGTGTTCTTCAGCTCCGCACCAGCAGAAAACAGCAGCAGGAAGCTTTCTGTTCGTCTTGATTTCTCACTCCTCAGCCCTTCTCATCCCCCCAAACTCTCGACACCCCTTCTATATGACCCAAACAATCTATTTATATCAAAAAGACCGATTAAATCTCTACAAAATCTTTCGAAATCTCTTTCTTTCTCTTCACGGCAAAGTTGCGGCAATTTCTTGTTTTAGAATTTCCACGCGTATCTGAGCTTTCATTTTGATTCTAAACTCTTCCATAGATAGATATCAATCTTTGGGAAGAAAATCTTGCCTTTAATCTTTCTAAAATTTCCTAAAATCGGTCACACACGTGACTTTCCATATTTTGCCGTTGAGATAAAAATCCGGCGATTGAGCCCAGTTTAATCGATTTCAACACCCATGTTAGATTCCTAGACCCATAAGGAGTCTACCCTATGAAAATTAGAGGTTTAATCGACCTCAAACTCCTCCAAATCACTACCACCAAAACTGTCAGAATGTGTTTATATTTTCCCGCCAAAAACAGAATTTGAATTTTGAAAAGAAAGTGACCTCCCCCTATCCAGTCCCGGTCTGTGTTTAGTAGCTGCTTGGAAATGGGTTACCCCTTATCAAAAATGAGAGTCTGAATAGCAAATGTCCTTCCAGGTGTCTTCAACAACTTTTTGAGCCAATTTCGCCGCAAAAGCCTATTTCTCCAAAAACACCTAAAGGGATAAAATACCAAAATTAGTACAAAAATGGGTACTAACAATATGCACAATAGAGATGAAAATAGACACATAAATGCGTCTATCAGGTACTTCCACTGGAAGGTTTTCAAATGGACTGTTAGTTCCTGACTTATTAGCATCATCTTTTGGTATCCAAGAGCTTGTTCCACCATATTTAGACCCTAGTTTTTCCGTTGATGAATTACGTACTGGTGGCAGTTTTCTTCAGCTGGATCAAGATTAGACGATCTAACGACCCTGACCTCTGGGGCAGTTTCTGTGCAGCTGGGGTATTTCAAGAGTTATAAAGAAGTTCTTACAAATGCGCGTTAGGAGAAGAAGAGGCTAACAAGATAATCAGTGGTAATCTTGGATGTCGTATATTTGCGGTATCTGGCATGTCTCCATTCATTATTTGCAACTTCTCCAAAGAAGGAAACAACCTTATGCAGTTATTGATAACCAAAAACTCAAGACATGCATGGGGATGACACAACTCTTATAGAAAGCACGTATCAATAAGATCGAGCTCAACTTACGAAGGAAATCCACCGATATTCAAACTTTCGTTTAAGAGTAAGATGCCTAAGTTGAGGAAGCTGCCCAATACCTGCTGGAAGTTGATTTATTCCTCTAGAGTTTGATATTTTCAACTCTACACATCCATATTGGATGATCCGACCCCATAAAGGTATAAACATTCAAATTTTTCAAACCAGGAGAAGGTTGGATAGCTTCGAGTACTTGAAAGTTACACGACTCCTGGTCCCAACTCATACCAGTGGAAATTCAATTTACGAAGGTTTTGTTTTCCCTTCAAATTTGCTCTCACAGCATCTACTGGGTTTTTAATGTTCTGAAGTTCCTCAATCCCTATCTCCTCCGGAAACTTTAGGTTCTGTAACTCTTCAATACCAACGTTACATTCGACTGGCACCGAGTAAAGCAACTGTTGAAGGCAAAGTAGTTTTCCTACACCTTAACATTGTAGGAAACCTATTCAAGATTTTTATCAGAAAATGTTGATGAAGATGGGGTTTCCTTACTATATATCATTCATTTACTGACATGTAAAGTTTACCCGACCTCTATCATTTTCTGACATCTAAGCAAAATACCAAAAAATCTCCTGAACTCATTTAACTAGCTATATCTCAATTCTCAACCATTCCTTTGGATAAGTTCTCCTTCTTGCCAACCTTTCCACAGGAAAACAAAGATGGCAGCTGAAGCTGTTCTCAACTACTGTGAAATTCCATTGCAACTTTTCCAAGCTAGAGTTGTGGTCCTTTTCTCAACAAGCCAAGAAACTCCATGCTTGCATCATCAGTAACGACCTGCCAGTAGAAATCTATGCAAATCTCTTACAGTTCTGTACTTCATATTCTTAATACCTCAACTAGATACTTCAAAAGTTATTGATAATCTCCAACATGAACCAAAATGAATTCGACAAGATGAGCTAATGTAAGGTACATTATTTTGATATTTTAATAGGCTACACTAGTGGAAAAAGAGGTATCCGAGACATCATGAAACGACATAGAAAAGATATCAAAAAATCGCTACATACCTAACGCGTCATTGACTAAAGTCAAATTGTCGTTATGGTTGGACTTTAATTGACTTTTACAGAGACTCAATACACTTTGTCGCTAACTAAAGTCAAGTCGTCGTAGAGGGTGGACTTTTGTTGACTTCTACAACGACACGTGAATAGGCTCGTTTCACCGAAAGATTTTTTTAACCGGAATTTCCCCCCACTTTGTGTGGTTAGGAGAGTACCTCGTTAGTATCGAGTAATATACTTTTCTTATTCCTTCTTCTTTCTTTATCCTTCCCACATCTCTCACTTCACTCCTCACTCCTCTCCCTCTCTCGAGTCTCACTCCATCTCTCACCCAAACCCAAATCAGAGAAATAACACCATTGAACCATATTCCTCTGAAACCGTTCATCAAACTCGTTTGAATCTTGATTTTATTAAACGTAAATTTAGGGTTTGTAATATCAAAGTTAGGGTTTTGCAAAACATCACCTTTTCTGTTCGTTTCTTGTTCTTCTTTGATTTTATTCATGGTAGAGTTAGTGTTTGTAATTTCAAAGTCAGGGTTTTGCATAACATCCCATTTTCTGTTCATTTCTTGTTCTTCTTGGATTTTATCATGGTAAAGTTAGGGTTTGTAATATCAAGGATTTTGCTAAAAATCCCCTTTTCTGTTTTCTTGTTCTTCTTGTTTATTTTTAGGTTTTAATTATCTTTTTTTTTTTTGACATGGTTTACTTGATTTCTGGAAGATCTTGAGGTATAATCACTTTTTAATTGTTCTGTGTGATTTGGTATGAAGAACATGTTCAGTAATTCGTGGATTTGTATGATTTAGTTTTATTTTAATTGATGAAATGCAAGATGAGAATGGTTGAATCCTAAATTGGCTTTTGTTCAACTGATTTTAAAATTCAGAGCTCTTCAGCTTTAGCGTATTCATTCCGAACTTTATGAAGACATCAGCAGGCTATCTGACCATGAGCATTGTTTCTTTATGTAGTGTTCTTTCTGCTGTAGTGATATCCTCTGTCATGGGTTTGGTAAGTACACCAAACTACAAATAAGAGGGTTTATGCATTTGGCCTTTCTTTTTTCACTGAATGGTGGTTAAAAATATGCTGAGCGAATCTATTAATAAAATAAAGTTCACTGTTATCTAAGATGATGATTTTCCTGATCCACATGCAGGTGGCAATACATTCGAGTCCGGGTTAGCTGATCTTATTCCTGTGAGGAAAACCTTTGTAGGAGGTACTAGGATTATTAGGTTTCTATGTACTGGTGAGCATTGTGGTAGTTCGAAACTCTTTAACACTTTTCTTATTTTTTGCAGGGTATGTTTTGATTCATAGGTGTATGAATGGCTAAGGAGAGCAAGATGTTGGTATGAGTTGCGTCTCTGTTATTGAAGTTCAATGATTACACTCTCTCTTCTAGTCCAGACAATTATGTATACAGAATTGTAATTGTATTGTATTTTCTTATGAGTGTTGTTTTCAATTTATTTCTACTGATTCATGATTCGAATTACGTTTGATTCGGCTTGGTTTTCGTGCAGCTGAATACAAGTGATTGTAATAAGTAATATGGAAGTGGATAACCACCTGATGACCAGCAGTGTTTCCATCAACATCTTGTTCCTGGTGCAATCCGCGGCTATCTCTTTCAATTCTCCAATTCGTTGAAAGTAAAGATGGAGGTTATGTGCTTTGTGCTGATGAAGATGTGGTTATGGAAGGTCTACTTGGTGCAGTTGGATTCCTCAAAGATCGACAGGTATACCATCTCCATCACTTTTACCTGATTTGAAGTCCAGATGGTTGTATTCTTGTGTCTCTGATATCACTGGCATACTGAAATCACTTTTCTTTCGTCACTTTATTTAATGGAAAAGGTTGACATATCATTATTGAAACATAACAATGAGAGTCCAAGTTATCAGGAATATCTTTTATTGTGGCAAATTTAGTTAGAACGGATGTTTTACAATTTACTTGTTGTGCTATTATTCAAATTTCATCAGAGTATATTTACTTTTCCATAATTTTTTCACACTTGTTTTATACTTCAGTTATGTTGACACCTTTTATTTCTTTTAGGTGTGCTGTCTTGGAATTGTTGGCTCAGTTCATCATCTGGCAGGATCTCGTTTGCTGGTTCAGTTGTCTTTATGAAGCTTAGAACTTAGATATAGGACTTGTATGAATTTAGGACTTGATTATTTGTTTTCTTTTGTGATTTTTAGCCTAATTGTAAACTGAATTCTGTGATGAATTGTGTAACCAATACACTGATTTTTATTTAAATGGTCATTTGAATTGATAAATCCAAGTTTTATTTCAAGGTAATTTGAGTTTAGTTCAGATTTATTTCATCCCAGTCAGAAATACTGTAGCCAGATATGATCTGGAATTTAGCTGAATAGCTTTGGAATTCAGCTGAATTTCTATTATTTTTTTTATATTATAAAATTAAATCAACGACGTGATCCAGTTGTCGTACGTAACGACTACTTGAAAGTATCGTAATTTAAATTTTTTCTGAGTCAACTCGAAAGTGTCGTTCCAGAAAAAGACACTAAATCTACGGCACTTTCAGCGGCATATCGAAAGTGTTGTATATCTCGTTAATATGACACTTTCCAACTATCTTAAAAAGGCTTTTTTCCACTAGTGCTATCGAAAATGCTCTTAGCTTATCTCTCAAATTGTTGAGTGGTACAGAAGTACATTTATAGTTCACGACAAGGTTCTGATATTATGCAACTAAACATATATATGAATCTATGTTCAGACATATTGGTCAGACTTCCATGAAAATCATCCAGCCTATACTGAAAGTCATTGTAAACAAAAGATAAGACATTAAAGCACGGGCATAATAACATTTAACCAAGTCTCAAATAGACATTTGGATAACTATATATTTTCATTGAAGAAGACATATTTACTGCAAAAAAAAGGAGGAGGAAACACCAAAGTACATGATTTCGCAGGAGAGTCTCTTGCTTCTTGGCTGAGTATAGAGTTATCCATTATTATCTTACTACATCTGATTATCTGACTACTTTTGGTTGCAGGTTCTCTAGTAAAAAGCTCACAATATCACCTACTAAGTTCTCATAAACTGCCAGTTGATACTTGAAGAAGCTGTAGGAACTGCTCTTAGCTTTTCTATAAATAGCTCAACTTGTCTCTTGCTAGCACACGAACAAAAACTAGAACGGGAAAAAATTACATCAACCTGCTCCAAGACCTTTGCATTTTTCAACAAAAAAGTCAAAAGTTTGAATTCAGCATCACATGCTTCCACATCATCAATCTCGACAAACTAGAGGCAAGACAACATTTCCGGGGATGACAATCCTGCTTCCCAATCAGCTCCAATATACGCTAAATTTGACTACATCCAAACAATCACAAAAACTGATGGGTCACGACTTTAATATTACACAAAACAAATGCTGCCAGACAAGATAGATGAAAAACATAGATATTCTATTAGAACAGTAGGAACGACTTAGCAGAACAAATTGAAAAACAAAGAGCTTAGTTAAATGTTACCTCCATGGATTGAAGGAAAAGATCGGTAATACTAGGAGAAATCTTGAGTAAGTATGCTACTGAGCGCAAGCTGTTTCTTGTAGACCAAATTTCTAGCATTAAAGATTCTAGACTACATAAGCGAGGTGGTTGACAGTCTAATAAGTCAGGAGCTTGAGAAAGAACCTTGAGAAGCAAAAATAAAAAAATCAAACAGCAGCGGATAAAATTCCGTTGAAAATAGTAAACCAAGAGTCCTTAAAAGAACTCGATAATCATTTGAAATAGGATATTGATGAAGTTATGTAAAAAATCTTATTTTTATTAGTTAAGAATAAAAAATCTTCCGCCGTCAGTCCTTCCTCTTTATCCTAGACTTGAGAAAAAAACACAAAGATGACAATCATCTTCATAACCAATACGCATCATCATAAAAGCTGAGAACATATCAAAAGTAATGAATCCCAGGTTGCTTAAGCAGCAGCACCCTTACTCTTCTCATAAATTTGACTAGGTAGTAAACTATACACCATTTTCGCAATATGATAAGATATGTTTAATTCATAGAAGAGAGGAAGCACCCATACCTCAAGGAAACCGGGTGATAATATCATTTTTTTCACCATGCAAACCGCTCCTAGTAATTTCTGTTAGAAGTTGTCGATGTTTTAGGAAGGTTCCAGAATTTTCTTGAATCATCTAGGTGTTTCCTTATTTTGGTATAGCTAGAGGTTTCCTGTTTTAGTTAAACTCAAGGTTTCATTTCTTAGCTATGTTTAGGTTTCCTAGTATAACTCATATACTTGAAAGACAAGTTTGTAATCTATATAAATAGGTGTACAAGTCTTAAGGAAACACACACACAACACAGTTTAGAGAAGAATTCTCACAATTAGAGAATTTTAGGGTTTAGAACGTTTGTTCATAGAAAATTAGTTTGGTGTTTGTGAATAGCAACCTGCTGCTCATAGTTGTGGTTTAATTCTCTGTAATCTTGTTCTATAATAAGAGTTGATCGTAGACGTTTGTTGACGTAGGCATATTGTCGAACGACGTTAAATCTTGTGTCTTTCTTGTTTCGTTTAGTGCATCTAGTTTCTGTTTTCTTTAGTTCTACATTGATCCAAAGAACTATTTGTGTCTTGTGGAGGTCTTAATCCTAACAAGTGGTGCGGTGAGCGTGGAGAGGATCATAGTTAGAAGTGAAGATGTCTAGTTCTACATCAAGTGGATTTTCGAAGGTGCATGGATTTGATATTATCAAGTTCAATGGGAAGAATAATTTCACATCATGGCAAACTGATGTTAAAGATATTCTTGTTAGTATGAAAAAAATCAAAGCAATCAAGGAGAAGCCAGCACCGTTGCCAAAGGATTGGACTGATGAGAAGTGGGCTGACCTTGATTTGATGGCATGTTCAACTATTCTTTTATGTTTGTCAAGGGATATCACTCATAACTTTTCAAGTGAAACCTCTGCAAAGGTGTTGTGGGAGAAGTTAGAGAAGCTCTACTTACAAAAGGATTTGACTTCTGAACTTTACTTGAAGCGTAGACTCCATTCCTTTAGGATGTCTCCAGGTAAGTCTATGATGGATCATATTAATGAGTTTAATAAGATATGTTCTCATTTGTCTAATATCAGTGTCACTATCTATGATACGGATAAATCCTTGATATTATTATGTTCTTTTCCTCCATCGTATGATGCTTTCGTTGACTATTTGCTGAGTGGGAAAACCGATGAAGACGAAGATGAAGATAAGTTGGTTTTCGATGATGTGGTTTCTGCTTTACAAGCTAAAGCATTAAGGAAGCAAGAGTTCAGCGATGAAGCACAAGTCGAGGGCTTGTTTGTTGATAGAGGAAAGAATGGTAATAAGAAATCGAAGTCAAAGAATCGTTCCAAAAAGAACGATATTGAGTGTTATTATTGTCGTAAACCAAGTCATATTAGGGATGATTGTCTCAAGCTTAAGGAAAGAGATGAGAAACGCGAGAAATCAGATTCGAAGAATATTGTTGCTTCGGTTGCTGAAGGTAGTGAAGTTTTAGAAGACCCAATGTGTGGTTTTGATGAGGAAGTGTTAACCGTTACATCAAAGAGTTATCTCAATGAGGATGCTTGATTCCGGTGCTTCGTATCATATGTGTCCTACTAAGGATTTTTTTACCACTTACAGAGAGGTGAACGGTGGTACTGTTATGATGGGAAATTCTAATGCCTGCAAAACAGTTGGAGGTTGTATGGTACAAGTTCGTTCGCATGGTGTTATCACAACACTTTCATAGGTTAGACATGTTCCAGATTTGAGGAAGAGTTTGATTTCGTTAGGAGTACTTGAATCTCTTGGATACAAGTATGTTGCTGAATATGGATTCTTGAAGGTATTTTACAATGGTAGTTTGAAGATGACCGGTGAAAGACATGGTAATTTATATTTTCTAAAAGGAGATATAGTTTGTGGTGGAGCTATGGTTTCTCAATCAATTGATGAGAAACAGGTGGAGTCAACACGTTTATGGCATATGCGACTTGGGCATATGAGTGAGAAAGGTATGTCCATGTTGAGTGGTAAAGACTTGCTTGGTGGTGAGAAAACTTGCAAGCTTGATTTCTATGAGCATTGTATCTTTGGGAAGCAATGTAGGAGCAGTTTTCGTACCCCTGTTCACCACACGCAGGGCATGCTAGATTACATCCATTCGGATGTTTGGGGTCCCTCTTGTACAGTTTCTAAGGGAGGTGCTAGGTGGTTTGTGACCTTTATCGATGACTTTTCGAGGATAGTTTGGCTTTACACCATGAAGCATAAGAATGAAGTCACCGAGGTGATTAAGAAGTGGAAGACCATGGTAGAGAAACAACTTGGTCGTGTGGTTAAAAAGATATGTTCCGATAATGGCAGTGAATACATCGAAGACCCACTCAAGGAGTTTTGTGAGGAACAAGGTATCGTTAGGCACTTCACAGTCAATGGTACACCATATAAAAATGGAGTAGCGGGGAGAATGAATCGAACTTTACTTGAGAGAGCACGGTGCATGTTGTCAAACGCAAGTTTAGACAGGATTTGGTGGGCTGAAGCAGTGAATACGGCGTGCTATTTAGTGAATCGATCACCATCAATAACTATTAAGTGTAAGTCACCTGTGGAGGTATGGACCGGTAATCCCGTGAACTATTCTAATTTAAGGGTGTTTGGTTGTCCAACCTATTTTCATGTAAAAGAAGATAAGTTGGGTGTTAGGTCCAAGAAAGTAATTTTCTTAGGTTATCCATTAGGTGTGAAAAGGATACCGTCTATGGTGTCCAGAATTGAATAAGTTCATAATTAGTCGTGATGTGACCTTTAATGAGAAAGTGATGCTTGATTCAAAGAAGTTCACAGGTTGGGACTCTCAGATTGAAAGTGAGAGTAGTAACGGTGTTGAAGATGATTCGATGCAGGTGGAGCAAAGAGTTCCTAGTTCATCTACTATAGAAGAAGGAAAAAAAACTCTTGTAGAAGATGAAGTTGAGTTTAAGGTTCCTAATGAGGAATCTACACAGCAACAAGTTGAGAATATTCCGTCCTTGATGTCTCAACGTGAGAGACGTGCACCTATCTGTTATAGTTTTGATGAGTATGCGTCTTACGCATTATCTGTTTTTGAGGATGAGTCGTTTACCTTTGAGGAGGCAATGAGTAATACTCATGCCATTGAGTGGAAAACAGCCATGGATGAGGAGATGAAGTCTCTTCACAAGAATCGCACTTGGGAACTTGTTAAGTTGCCTAAGGGACGAAAGAAGATTGTGTGCAAGTGGGTCTATACGGTAAAGGATGGAATTTCAGATTCCAAGGGTATCATTAGTGGTGTACGATATAAAGCAAGGTTAGTGGCTAAGGGATATGCACAAAGGTAAGGTGTGGATTATAATGAATTTTTCTCTCCGGTTGTTAAACACACTTCTATCCGAGTCCTTTTAGCATTTGTGGCACAGTTTGACTTAGAGCTCGAGCAATTAGATGTCAAGACAGCATTCTTGCATGGATATTTGGAGGAAGACATTTATATGTCATAGCCCATTGGTTATGAAGTTGCTGGTAAGGAAGATTATGTGTGTCGACTTGAGAAATCATTGTATGGTTTGAAGCAATCACCAAGACAATGGTACAAGAAATTTGATACGTTTATGTTACAGCAAAAGTATACTCGTAGTGAATACGATCAGTGTGTATACTTTAAGAAGTTTCCATATGGAAGTTTTGTTTATCTTTTACTCTATGTGGATAACATGCTCATAGCTGCCAAGAGCAAGTCAGAAATTAATGTTTTGAAGAAACGGTTGAGTTTAGAGTTTGAGATGAAGGATTTGGGTCCGGCTAAGAAGATTTTGGGTATGAAGATTACTCGAGATAGATCTAAGGGGAAGTTATGTCTTACTCAGAAATCCTATCTTGAGAAGGTTCTTCGTCATTTTGGAATTCATAACTCCAAAGCTATTAGTGTTCTAATACCGCTTACAGTTAAGTTATCAAAACAATTGTGTCCTACTACAACTGGGGAGAAGGAGTTTATGTCAAAGGTTCCCTATGCTAATGCGGTAGTTTCTTTGATGTATGCTATGGTTTGTACTCGTCCGGATATTGCACAAGCAGTTGGTTTAGTTAGTCGTTATATGGCTAACCCTGGGAGAGCACATTGGTATGCGGTGAAGGGAATTTTGAGATATCTTAATGGGACTTTGGATATTGGTTTAGTGTTTGAGAAGGAGCAAAGTTTGAAGGTCTATGGATTTGTTGATTCAGATTATGCGGGTGATAGAGACAAGTGTTTCTACTTCGGGGTATTGTTTTACATTGAGTGGAGGACCTATCAGTTGGAGGTCTATGTTACAATCAATTGTAGCTTTGTCTACTACGAAGGCAGAGTATATTGCTGTGACAGAGGCTGTTAAGGAAGCATTGTGGCTTCATGGTTTAGTTGAAGACTTTGGGATTATACAACGGAGTGTTTTTGTGAACTGTGATAGTCAAAGTGCTATTCATTTAGCTAAGAACCAAGTTTTTCATGCACGCACCAAGCATATTGATGTTCGTTATCATAAGGTACGAGAAGTGGTTGATAACGGATTTGTACAACTATTGAAGGTTGATACGGAAGATAATCCAGCAGATATGTTGACGAAAGTCGTTCCGAAGTCAAGTTTGAGAAGTGTCTCAGCTTGATCAATGTTGCTCATTGTTAAGGCCCTAGGGGCATTAGAGGCTACGGTTAACTTGTGAAGATCAAGCTCGGTTTGGTGGAAACATCGGCAAGGTGGAGAATTGTTAGAAGTTGTCGATGTTTTAGGAAGGTTCCAAAATTTTCTAGAATCAGCTAGGTGTTTCCTTATTTTGGTATAGCTAGAGGTTTCCTGTTTTAGTTAAACTCAAGGTTTTCTTTCTTAGCTATGTTTAGGTTTCCTAGTATAACTCATATACTTGGAAGACAAGTTTGTAATCTATATAAATAGGTGTACAAGTCTTAAGGAAACACACACACAACACAGTTTAGAGAAGAATTCTCACAATTGGAGAATTTTAGGGTTTAGAACGTTTGTTCATAGAGAATTAGTTTGGTGTTTGTGAACAGCAACCTGCATCTCATAGTTGTGGTTTAATTCTCTGTAATCTTGTTCTATAATAAGAGTTGATCGTAGCCGTTTGTGGACGTAGGCATATTGCCGAACCATGTTAAATCTTGTGTCTTTCTTGTTTCGTTTAGTGCATCTAGTTTCTGTTTTCTTTAGTTCTACATTGATCCAAAGAACTATTAGTGTCTTGTGGAGGTCTTAATCCTAACAATTTCATCATACGTTTAGCATACACAACTTTCTCTTTTGAAGGCAGATTCGAATAGGTATCAGCATCCTCATCATCATCATCACCTTCTTCTTTTTCTTCTTTAAGTCTCGTGTTAAAATGTACTTGGGATAGTGGAGAACGATTTTCTAGAGAATAATCGTGTGTCAAGAAAAAACTCCAAGTGAATGTTGCCAGATTTGGAGCAGATAATTTGACAATGTTAACCATACTATCATTTTGCTGCAAAAGATGTCTAAAAGCATAAATAAACTGCTTAAGGCTGAGAGAATCAACAATCAAATTCCTCCCGTTATCATTTTGTATATCACAATCAACTACGTATAACGTTTCAAGAAATGGACAACTTGGAAAGAGACTTTTAGAAAATTCTACACCGGAGATTGATAATCCACAGTAGGCCAGTACTTTAAGCTGAGGTAAATTCATTGATCTTGGTCGAATAACATCTATATATCTGGCATTACCAAACAAATTTATTACCAACATTCTCAGTGATTTACAATTAAAGAGACGGTGAGGAAATTCATATGCCGAATTATGAAACTGAGTGATTAATATTCTTACTTCTTGAACATTATACCCAATATCATTAAGGCACCATCTATTAACATGTACTGTCACTGAATCATCATACGTCGAGTCACTCCAATCCACACGAAACCTCTGAATATCAATGTCTTTGCGGCGAAAAATGAATACCATGTCAACAAACATTACAAAACTCTCCTTTTTGTCTTGTGAAAATGAACTCCTATGGAAATTTAGAAAAGGGAGAGATTTCCAGATATCAATCCAGCGTTTCGATAAGACACTAGTTTGTACTGCATATTTAGGATCAATGAAAGACAGGATGTAGTGAATCAATGCATCTTCCAACCTACTGATTCTATCTTCCTATCAGAACATGGTTCATTTCTTATTTCTTCCATTGTTAACCTAAAACTGAACAATAAATCTAAGAAGACCTCCAAAATTTGTAGTTCGAAAACCCCAGAATCAAAAATTGGAAAAAGAAGTAGTACCTTTGAGAGTGTAGAAACGGCTGATCAGTAACTCTTCAAGTGCAATTGGTTAAACCTGAAACACCAAATTGAAGTCTTCTAGTGAAAAACCCCTCAAATAATTATAATCTCTGCATATTTCTGATCTGAGATGGGTTCACTCCAATCAATCAACGATTCATCTGCTTTTAGGTTACAAGATGATGTATTTCTTGTTATAATTTCTCAAAATCTATCAAACAGACGGAAACTCTGAAAATATTTTCTTCAAAACCTAAAAAGGAACCCGAACCCGACCCCGACCCCAAAAGAATTAGGTGCGACACATAAGACAAAAAAGGGTCACCAAAACATAAAATGTAGCCATCCCTTATCTCCTGTTTTTTTTAATGGCCAAACTACCCTTCACAATCGTTGATAACTTTACAATCGGGAAGTTAATCCACAATCGGGAGTCAATTTAGTTTATATAACTTTCGAATATAAATTATCCCCAAAATAAAATCCTATATCTTTTGAATTTTGATTATCCTATAATCGGTAGTAAATAAAGTTATCTTAACTCCCGATTAAAGTAGACCTTTGGCTAAAATGCTACCATAATCGGTAGTTGATTTAGGTTATAGGGGGGTTTCACCTATTATCGATTTTAAAAGGGGGTATTGCAAAATACCTATTTATTTTGAGGGGGAAACACAAAATCCCCCTTTTTTTAATTTTGGTTGAGCCTATAATCGGTAGTAAATGAAGTTATCCTGACTTCCGATTATACAGTGGCTCTCTTTGCAAATATCCAACCATATTCGGTAGTCAAAATAGTTCATATAACTACCAAATATAGAGTTGCCCCAAAATGAGATTTTGCAAAAATCCTCTATTTTTTGAATTTGGTTGACCCTATAATTGGTAGTAAATAAAGTTATCCTGACTTCCGATTATACAGTGGCTCTCTTTGCCAATATCCAACCATATTCGATAGTTAAAATAGTTCATATAACTACCGAATATAGAATTGCCCCAAAATGAGATTTTGCAAAAATCCTTTTTTTTTTTAATTTTGGAGTATCCTATAATCGATAATAAATGAATTTATCATTAACTTCCGATTAATATTAGCCCCAAATACGCATTTAGTACAAATCATATCAATCGGTAGTCTCTGTGTGTTTTTTAACTACCGATTATATTACCAATAATCGGATTCTAAAAACAATTATTTTACTTCCGATTATTAAAGGGCATTAAGGTATTCTACTAACATTTAGGACATCCCATAACCTTGTCTATGGGTTGGGAATAAAAAAGTCGCCCCTAATTCTTTCGGGGTCGCCCCTAAAAATGCCAGGTTTTTTTGGACACCATGGGTTTTTTTTGGGACAAAGGTTTGCTTTAGAAGGAAAAAAAACCATGGTGCCCAAAATATCGTTCTTCCGCATCCACCGTTGAAAAACCACAAACATTATTACACCGTTGAAACTTGGACCAAATTCACTAGGCTTAGGCTCGGTTCTATGCATCATGCATATCGACAACGGTCGACTATCCGGTCTATAAACACCGTACTTCCCATACCATTCCTCTTCACACCTTCCCTTTTTTCTCTAATTTTTCCTAAACAAAAATATTTGATCTATAGTTATTTCTTTCTGAAATATGAGTCAGAAACCGAAAAATAAATAGAACTAAAAAAGTCAGAAGATCTGCTAGCACCCCAGACAGTGGATTGAATTATGAGCAGGATGAAGAATATGAGTTTCAATACGTTAGACAACTAGCTGATGAGGGCATACTCCATGTGCATATATTCATCGATCCAGTACGAGTTAATTCATTCGCTCTAAGAGGTGGGTGGTATGAGTTCCTTACGGTGTTCAAGTACCTTTCCCTTTTTATTTAAGAAAGATCTAGTCCGAGGATATCCTTGGTGGCGTTTATATATGATACACAACCTAAAAACCATATGACACAAAATTTTCAAGTTATATTAGGACAATAGTGGAAGGCTACAAATATGTATGTTTCCAAGATTTAGAATGTGGTGAGTTTGTTTTTTCTCGTAATTCAAATTTTAGATTTTTTTTTTATTTTAATTTTTATAAACATTCAACCAACTTTAATTTTGAATGTGTTGTTCAATAGGTGTTACACGGTTATATTTGTACATGTTGACACGAATTTCATGTAAGGGAAATGTACTTCCATTTAAAAAATTAAACTTGGAGACCGAAGAAAGATGGAAAGACTGACTTCAATTAAATTCAAATGATCTAGAAGGACTTCACGTAAGGAAATCTATAGGAAATCTATAAGGAAATCTAGATTATAAAAGAATAAATGCACATGGATTGAGGTGGCTGGGTTGAATTTTATTTTACGACTTTATGCTAGGAAAATGAATGAAAACAAGTTACAAAAATGACAATATTTGTATCCTGAAAATTATGAGGAGCTCGAACGCGTTACGTGTGTTTGTGTTTTGGAAAATAGGCCAGTATATATATTTCCAAAAGTTAGCTTCGTGACATTACTTAATTTTCTCAAATGGTTAGAAGATTTAGAGCGAGAACCAACATATGACTGGGGGTCTCCAATTTTATCAAAACTTTACATAACCATTATTCGATGCTCGGCGTGTGCCAAAGAAAGCCTGAATGGTTTTTGGGGAGTGATGGAGGTAATTTTCCCATTATTTATCTATTATTTTGACATGATAAATTTACTAACCCAACAATGTTATTATTTTTAGTATTTGTGCCATACTTACTTCCGTATTTTTGCTTTTTTTCCAGTCTTACAAGTTCAATTCCAATAAATGGACAACAAATCAGATTGAAGATGGTCAACATGTATCCGTTGTTCATAGGATTCAACAGTTGTGTAGAACAAGTAATAACATTGTACATGCCGTATCAATCAATCCTAGAGTCCGAAGATACGAAATCCCGGATAATGCTAGAGATAATCCATAAGAGGGTTGTGTTGTACAGTCTTATTTCTGAAAGGGGTGTTTGGTATTATGGTGAAAGACTACTTCTTCAGTTGCAGCGAAGAAGGGTGTATCCATTAACCCCAATCAAAGTGGAGAGATTTCTCAAGAAGACTGGGAGAAATTTACAAGAGATGGTCCACATTAGGAAGAAGTTGGATATTTGATCCAGGAGCCTCTTGATCACATCCATTACCTTTATTGGTTTCACACTGTTTACAAGGCCAATATTTTTATGCAACTGCAAAATTTGGGTAGGGTGGATTTCCCAGCTTTTAGTAGGATGCCACTTGTTGATAATTATCTTCCTTCCCAACCTCCACTAGAGACAGAATACGTATTTTCATATCCTAGTCAATTTGGTTCATCTTCGACTTTACCACCATTTTCTTGGGACGTACAGACTATATTTATGTCTGGAGATATTGTTATTATTCCAATTGTTCCTCTAACGGTCTCGAACGAACTTATTCATACTGGGGGAGGGGTGTGGTGGATGCTACATGAGAGCAGTATCAAAACCATATGAGCGGTTATCACGATCTACTAAATGGATTTAAGAGATTCACTTGAGTGAGATGTAAAAATTAAGGGAAGACATGATGTTTGACATGCTTACTCCACAGTATTCAGTACATGGTGGTACAAGCACAAGATTTGGTGGTACATGTCCAAGTCATGACAGTACATGTACAAGTCATGGTGTATGATGAAATCCTAGTGATGGAAGCGCCGAAGTTTGAGAAGTCGTGTAATTCAAAGGAGATTGAGAAGGAGTATTATGCAGAATGTAGTGGTAATAGTTCTACTCTAAATGTAGTGTTAGGTACTCAAGTATGTGGAGGTGATGAAATCATTGGCATGGAAACAACTCTTGGAGATTTGTTTAAACAATTGTCAACCGACACTATGAATCATCGTGGTGGCCTGAACATTGAAGCAGTTAGGAAATCTACTCTTTATACCCCAATTTCCTTAAGCACATTAGCATTTCAACCATTTCAGGATCACACATTTCAAGGATGTTATCATGTCGCCCTCCGCACGAACGATCCCGTTACTTGTCAAAGTTTTGACGATTTTGATGAGACTCGGCAACCAAATCAAATGCGACTCTAATTGGCTCAATCTATTCTATGTTGAAAAACACTCTTGATCCACAAAACCTGACCAATTGGATCTTTAATGGTCGGGGAAATGATCAAGGAAATGACTATTTATGGATGTAATTTAGTTTTAATTTTTCTAATGTAATTGTTTTGTTTTTATTAATGAAAACTGAAACGACGAGGGTACCCAAATACACCACAAATTCTTAATGTCAACCTATAAGTCTTATACTAAGTGTGATCGTCTATTGACAATAGTCGAGACAATACCACAACTTGATATTCACTTGATAATAGTTACGGTACAAGACCGATTGACTATAAGATCAAAGTCAAATGATTAGGATTAACGTACAAGTGTAATTTACTTTATTATAGTAAGGAAATTATAATGCGGAAGCAAAGTAAATGACACAGCAAGATTTTTTTAACGAGGAAACCGTAAATGCAGAAAAAACCCGGGACCTAGTCCAGTTTTGAGTACTCTCATAATTAAGCCGCTATATAAAGCAAAAAAAATCAACTTCGTATAGTTGAGACCAAGTAAACTACCCCTAGTTACTTAGTTCCCTTAGTATCCCTACGTCTTCGACCTTTTGGTTACGCACGTGAATCACAAGATAGAATCCACTACCTTGAGTTGCTTTACTTCTGTTGATCTTATTCCAAACATCAAAGGAATGAAACTGTTTGGTAACCACTCCAATAATCTTTGGTAAAATATGTCTTGAGTTGTTGACAAAGGATTTTATGTTTAATCTAATAAACTCCTTTGTTAAAACTATCAGATTCGGATATTGAAAAATACCACCTAATGATAGTTACCGATCAATACGACTTTTTGATTCGATAAATCAAATCTAACTAGGATCTCAGCCGATCAAGATGTGTGCACAAAATTCACAAGATACGAAAACTAATAATAAAAAAAATTCTTGTCTTCAAATCTTCAATTTCCTTCTCAAAACATGCACAACACAAACTTGAATCCTCTTGTGATCAATCACACACAGAACGGAGTCTGTTAACAATGGATTATCACAAGACGTCTTTAGATCTAACAACAGTTCTAAAGATCCCGTCGATACTTTGATCTAGTTTGAGTTACCCTTATGTCATATAAGAGAAGGCTCTCAAGAACAATCAAACTAGATGCAATCAAAGTTTCAATAACCGTTAGTCAATCAAACCAATAATTGAAAACTAAAATAACAATGCAATTATCTAGTTTCCCACCAATGGTACTCGTAGGACTTTTTTATCCCACAAAAGTCTTTAAACGAGTGGTCGTAAGAGATTTCGCCTAATTAGGATACTTTCCTCTCTGGATAGACGGCTCCACCAGAAATTACACGAATGAAGTTTGCTTTACTCTTATGATAGTTTGCAAGAAATACAAACTCAAATATTTATAGACCAAGGTTGTTTGGACAACAAGGAAATTCCAAAGCAGAAAATATTCTATAGATATGCATTATACCTAATTTCGGTTTTCCTATTTCAAATAAATGTCAAACAATAATTTCCAAAATATCTCTTAGAAAATTTTTATTATTAGTTTACCACATTAACTAATAATCCTTTTCTAGAGGATATGCTTTAATTGTTGGTAATTAAAACATATATACTCGAAATTATAATCAAATGCTTTTCAATATTTCGGTTTGGGATCACCGTGAGCATCAAGGAATATCTTTGAACAATTAATGATAAAAATTATGCACATGTTCAAATAATATCGACATCTAGAAGTTTCCTATCTTAGAAAACCCTAATTCCGAATTCACACACAACTTAGAGAAATATGAATACTGGAAACTCGGTTTTGCTCTTGGGACCGGTTATACCATGACTCCCAAACTAAGTTAGGACCGGTTATACCATTCTTCCCAATATAGGTTGTAACCGGTTATACCATGCTTCCCAAAATTAATTAGGATTGGTTATAACTTGTCACACAATATGGGCTATGACCGGTTATACCTTAATTCTCAACATAAGTTAAAATTGGTTCTACCTTGTTATCTTGCATTGGTCATCAAAATATTATTCAATGAAAAAACGTAACAACACACATATTGATTTTCCTTTCAATTATGAAACAAGTTCGTAAATCTACTTCCTTAAACCAATGTAATAATACATAGTTTCCTAGGATGAAATCACAACTATATCCCACACATAATCAAGTAACTAAATACATAAATTATGTTGATGTCGCATTAACGAATTCAAAAGATAAGCATTATACTTCATAATTCAATATAATTCCTTGATACTTTGATCATAATGCTATGACCAAGTCTAATCACTAGAGTGTCATAAATATAGCTTCACATGCTATGTTTTCAATATAAAGCAACTTGAAAGATACGTTAGGAATGGAAACAAGTCAACTCATTTTTGCTAACCTCAAGTGGAAGGATGATGTCTTCGTTGTAGTCGTTACTTCTTCACATTCTTCAGGTTTTCAGAGTAATACTTGTAAGTCTCAACATTCCTAGACTTTCTAGTCTAGCCTAAACGAAGTTGACTCTAGTAATTAATCAAGCGACTCTAGATGAGTTTTGATACTCAAATATGACTACCAACGCTTGGTGGGTTCAACCGAGTTATGCACTAAAAATCTCCCTATTTGTTAATTTTAGTGAAAAAACTCTATTACATATGGAGATGGAGATAAACGAATTATAAAATAACTCATTCTTCATAAGCTTGATTCCAAGTTTCAACAACATAATATCCTGCACATATTCAACAACAAAAAAATGTCGTTGTTGGCATTTGAATAACAAAAGCTTTACTCCCACTAAAGTAATGCTAGGTAAATATTCAATCCGAGCATCTTTATTATTCCCTTTTTGTAGTATGAAATACTACACAGCATGATGGTATGTTTCTCCCTCTTAGTATATGCTTTACTATTTCTCAAATTATATTCACCATTCTATCTTTGAGATGATTGTCGCATAACTAATTAGACTAGCTTGCATAGACAAGAATTTCGAGTCGAGAACTAATTATTTAGTTTACGAATTTCTTGAAATATAATGAATAAGCTTAATAAACATATGTTCATACTTGACCAAATTCGATGGAGAAAAATTTATTGTTCGGAACCAAATCGTGATTCAAGTTTATCAGTCGAAAATAGCCTGGCCATGGAACAGTGATATGTGTCATTATTGTTATTCAGGAATGTTTCAAATTGATTTAGAGAAATATAGAACTACTATATTTGGAATACAAGACAGTTTTATCAGTCTTACAAACTGAGAAAACTGTTATATGTCTGAAGCCATATTACATGTATTCGTACACGTAGCAGAGTAGCTATATATCGACTTTCAGATTTGTGTGATTTGCATATTCCTATGTACATCATGGGAAAATCTGTTTGTTTCGTGATCCGGATAAGTATGTATATTCGTATACAAACCATTGCAGAACTGTGGTTAGGGAGCCGAGTTAAAATAATCAAACGGGTATGCGAGCCAAAACAGTTTTATGTTCTAGAACTAGTTTAGTACCCAAACCGGTACGCAAGCTGAATGTTCTGTGAACTCCGGAAACGGCAAAGGTCTTAAGTTTGCAAACCGGTACGTGAACTAAAAAGTTTTGTAGACTCCGAAACATTGAGTTGGTTAAAAGTTTTCAAACCGGTACGTGAACTGAAAAGTTCTGTAGAGTCCGGAACTTGGTAATTGCATAAGTTTGCAAACCTGTTTATGAACTGAAAAGTTCTGTAGAATCCATATAATTTCATATAAGTTTGCAAACCGGTCCGCGTACTGTGACTCAGCTGATTCACGCGATTCAAGTAATTGTACTTTGTACATTACAAAATTATGTCGATCATGATTCAATTGTGATTAAATTATTTATATGAAGTAATTTGCATTTGATCATTTCTTTAATTAACACTAGACTCATTTGATCACATGATTGTGACTCGATGTTAATGTCTTAGTGAACATGAAAATGAGTGTTAAGTTTTTAAGTTTAAATCGGCTAGTTTAGGCTAACCATGTTGAACATAGTCTTTATACATGGTTCGGTTACGGTTTACCTAACCATAGTGTATATCTTGTATATGTGATTAAGATTCAAAGCTTTCATCTAATGGTGGATATTGTTTGCTTGGTTCCAAAGCTATCTTAGCTTAAACCTAAAGAAACCTAGGCTTTGAAGTATATATAAGGGGAACTCTTGGCAATTGGGATCTTTGAACCCTGACACTACTTTTTAGTGTGTTCTAGTTTTATCTAGAGTCGTGCTCTCCAGAAACCCTTTTAGGGTTTAACTAATACAAAGACTTCATTGGGATTCGTGAAGCAAGGTCCAGATATCTTTTATCTTGATAACTTGAGTATCCTGATCTTGATTGTTTGTAGAGCCTAGCTCCATCAATCAAGATAGATAGTAATCAACAAAGTCTCTTCGTCTCATACTTTCTTGATTCCACAAGTTTTATACTTGTGAGGAGAATAATAATCTAGGATGCACTTCGAGTGGCATAAGTCCGTATTTTGAGGATTTTGTCTAAGCTTCTATCGATTTCCATCACCTGGATCTATCGTTTGATCTGATCATCCGCTTAGATCGTAAAACAGGAAATCAATTATAGGCTTAATCTGTGGGAGGAAGGTTCGGTTTAAAGTCTTCAATTGAATTGAACCAACTCTTAGTCGTGGGTGAGATCTTCTAAGGGAATCAATTGCATAGAGTCATGTTGGGATTCAAGAGACGTAAAGAGCGCGACTGTACCTGAATCAGTAGGAGACTTAGTTCGGGCTAAACTACATTCCAGACCGAAGTTAATTGGTAGTAGGCTAGTGTCTGTAGCGGCTTAATACAGTTTGGTGTTCAATCTGGACTAGGTCCCGGTGTTTTTCTGCATTTGCGGTTTACTCGTTAACAAAACTTCTGGTGTCGGTGTTATTTCTTTTTCCGCATTATATTTTTTATATTTATAATTGAAATATCTCAGGCTGTGCGTTGATAAATCACAGTAGCTATCCAACCTTGTTAGTTTGATAAGACTTGATTGATCCTTGGATATTGGTCTTTGGTACCGTCCAAGAACTCTCTATGTAGTTAGGTTCACGGATTCAGTTCTGTAAACGTTCTAACAACCAAATAGAGATATAACTCTAGACACTTTCCTTAATTTAGTTTCTACTCTTGGAGTTGTGTTGAGTTTGTCCATACAGATTTCCTAAGAAAAAGTTGGTGGTGTATTTTAGTACCCCCTGCGTTTTCATATATCATTTCCTAGTGATCATAAATCACTTGTTTACTCCACATATTTCTCCCCCTTTTTGTCACAAAAATGACAAAGAAACGAACAAACAAAAGAGCAAACCGAAAGGATCTTACAAATCAATAAGACTTGTACAACCTATGAGAGTTAATCACGAAGGTTTCACATATAAAGGTAATCTTGTTTTAATATGTTATCAAGGAAACAATAGCCCGAAGCAATTTTCCCTTAGTCCGATAAATCATCTAAGATAACTTAGTTCTTAAGCGAACCGATTGTGTATGTACAATCGCTTAGAGATCAGAATTAACTAAATTTCTCTTATCAGGTTCAAATTATTCATAGAAAAACTTAGAACCTCCTTTAGACAAGTCAAACACTAGGTTAGTTAACTAGTTTTTCTTGTCAAGGACTTCGATTAGACTTGAATAACCGCTCATACATTTGATAAGACTAAACTAAGATCAAAATTAACTTAGTTTTTCTCATCCGGAATAAAAATGGACTAAACAAATGATCCCATATTTTTGTTAAGCAAAAACAGTAGATACGAATCAAATCATTGAATTGTCATATTTTTTCGAAACAAAGATAATCCAATGGAAACACAACAATTTCACCGAATTTTGTTAAGAAAAAACAATTGATACCAAATCAATAAGTCAAATAGAATTGACATAGTTTTTCTTAACCGGAAACAATTGAAAAAAAATCAATCCATACAACATAATGGAAAATATCAATTGTACCGATTTTTTTTAAGCAAACTATATCCCACATGTAATCAAGTAACTAAATACATAGATTACGTTGATGTGGTATTTAAGAAGTTCAATAGGTAAGCATTATACTTCGTAATTCAATTTAATTCCTTGATACTTTTATCATAATGCTATGACCAAGTCTAATCACTAGAGTGTCATAAATATAGCTTCGCATGTTATATTTTCAATATAAAACAACTTGAAAGATACATTAGGAATGAAAACAAGTGAAGTCAGTATTACTAACCTCAAGTGGAAAAATGATGTCTTCGTTGTAGTCGTTACTTCTTCACATTCTTTAGGTCTTCAGATTAACACTTGTCAGTATCAACATTCCTAGACTTTCTAGTCTAACCTAAACGAAGTTGACTCTAGCAATTAATCAAGCGACTATAGATGAGTTTTGATACTAAAATATGACAACCAAACTTAACATACCAACGGTAGGTGGGTTCAACCGAGATATGCTCTAACAAAAACTATCTTCAAATTAATTAATGTTCAAATCCAAACTAGTTTTACATTTCATTAAGTTCCAACATTTAATTAAGAAAACGCAATCGCATTACATAACACTTAATCAAAACTAACTCCTTGCACGTGATTCTTATAGAGTTGATAGCATTAATTATGCTTAAACTGTCTTCATGTTGTCATTATACTAAAGTCATGCATAGTAGACTTTATATTTAAACGTTCAAGTTCATAAAATGGTACAAACGGATTTGTGACCTTTAAAAACTAACTTGACTTACTCCTTAGCTTACATTCTTCTAAATGCTCATCATTATACTAAAGTTATATGACATGTCTCATAAGATGGAATTGTAGATAATATTGATAAATATGATAGTCATTCTTTACATACATTTGTTGATGACATTCCCGTTGACGCCCTCTTCCAATAGATAGGAAAGTCAGTCTTCAATCTTCAAGGTCGATAGGTGAATTAAGATACTAAACTACCATACTCTATTCCTAGTCCGGACATTGTTTTTGATCAACTAAAATTGATAACAAGCTTGACATACCAAAATTTCCGAATTTGACCTGACATTGCTCTAACATTTGACATCGATATGCTTTATCCTCTCATGACACACAAAGAATAGAGCTGCAGTCTCTAGCTTGAATCCCATATCACCAACCAAACCCATCAACTGTATACCTTGTTTCACTGCTTTAGCGGCTTCCATGTCATATATGCCTAGGTTGTGGACAATGCAACTTTACCTTCCAAAATTGACCTCCAACTGATAGTACTACAACACATAAATGTATAATATTTCAATGACCTTCTTTCATCAAGATCACCTGCATAATCAGAATTAACATAACCCATAATATTTGTAGAATCACTATAGTGTTCGTCAAATAGCAAACCACAAATATATAGCTTTCTGGTGAGCCTTCCTGAGACTTTACATGTATCTACTTACCACACTAACTGCTTGTACGATACAGTTCCTTGAATAAACCATTTCATACATGATGCTACTAACTACACTTGCATATGGAACCCGAGACATGTACTCTACCTCTTCTGCAGCCACAGGTGATAGTTTTAAAATAGTCTAAGATAGGCTGCCAAATGAGTAATTACTAGTTTTGCATCTTTCATGCCAAACCTAATTTCAAGCACCTTTTCAATGTAAACTTTCTGGGAAAAATACAACTTCCCTTCATCTCGCCTTTTATGAATCTCCAAGCCTAATATCTTCTTTGATATATGCACCTAAGTCCTTCATCTCGAAGTCACTATTCAACTTCACTTTCAACTTCTGTATCTCTAAAAAGTCTTGCAAGTTATTAACATATCATCGACATGCAAAAGAAAATGCACAAATGCACCTTATTGAATTTTTATGTGATATACACAACTATCGTACTTACTCACGTTATAGCCATTTGCAATCATAAACGTATATTATACCATTTTCTTGGAGATTGCTTTAGAACATATGAAAATTTCTGCAACAAACATATATTATCTTCTTTTCCATGAACTATAAACCCTTTTGGTTACTGCATATATATAAATACGCTCTTCCAAATCACCATGAAAGGAAGTTGTCTTAGCATCTAGTTGTTCCAATTATAGATCATTCAAATTAACTATAACAAGAAATTTTCTAATGGAAAAATGTTTAATAACATGATAAAAAACCTCGTTATAGTCAATGTCTTCTCTTTTGTGTAAACGCCTTTGCCATAGGCCTTGCTTTGAACCTTGTTCCTTCACCATCTGAATTACCTTATTTCTTCTTGAAAACCCATTTGCTTCCCACAATCTTATGTCTCGTAGGTTTAGCAATTATTTCTCACGTCACATTCTTGTCATGAGGCTCAACTTCTTCAGTCATTCTCCTGATTCTTCTTCACTGATTGTTTCTTGATAGGTGCGCGACTCTATCCTATCTATGCTCTCACCCACTGCAACTGTATACGCAACAAAATCAGCATGGCCATATCTCTGTGGTGTTCAGGCTTGCCTCATCACTCTGGCTCTAGAAAATATTGTTCTGATGATCTAGTAGTTCTTCTTATTGTGTAGTATCTAGCATACTTTTTTTATCATCCTCATCAGAAATAACATTCTCATTTTCCCCGAACTTGTATCTCAAGTTTCAGTTGGTTACCTAGCTCCACCTTATCACCAGTACTATCTTCATGCTCTTCCATTTAGTTCTTCATTCCTTGGCTTCAACATCGATTACTTATCAAATATCACATCTCTGCTAATAAGAAACTTATTTGATCTTTCTTCAGAATACCATAACTTATAGTTACCCCTTCACACCCTTTGCATGCCCAAGAAAAAGACACTTCTTTGACATAGGCTCAAGCTTCCCCTCATTCACATGAGCATAGGACATCCAAAAATATTTTCATACTTAGCATGTAAACCTTTCTGAACTTCAGTTGGATTCGTGCACTCAATAGCATTCGATGGAAACTTGTTCAATAAATAAGATGATGTGTTGGCAACTTATGCTCAAAACACCCTTGGTAACCCTTCATAAGATATTATGAACCTCGCATTATCCATTATAGTTTTGTTCATCCTTTCTGCAACGCCATTTTGTTGTGGTGTTTTTCTGACTGTCCAGTGTCACATAACCTCTTTCTCCTTGCATAAAACATAAAGCGCACCCCCAAAAAAACTCCAAACCATTTTATGTCCTCAAGTACTCGAATTTTCTTCTGTATTTCTTGTCAACCATATCTTCCGTTCCTACAACTCGACAAAAGTTTCATCTATGTGTTCAAATATGAATACCCATACTTAACTTTAGAAGTCATCAATGAATGTCAACCTATATCTACCACCACCATGTGACTCTACCCAAGAAGGACCCAAAAGATCTGATTGAATATGATCCAAAATGCCTTTAGTATTGTGAATAGTTGTATTGTATTTATATGACCACAAAGCAACCCCTACTTGCTAAAAATAGCTAAATCCCTCTTATCAATATTCCCTAACCGCATATGCCACAACTTGGTAGTATCATCCTCTGAACTTAAAGAATGTACAGTTGCATCTCATGTTACAGTGGTACCTTGCACTGTATAAAAACCATTAACTTTTATACCTTTCATGATTGTTAGACTTCTCCTTGAGACACGAATAACTCCACCTTGACCTTGGTATTTTCAACCATTTGAATCAAGTGTACCGAAAGAAATCAGATTTCTTGTCAAGTTCAGAATATTCCTAACCTTGGCTAAAGTCCTCACTATACCATCATAAATCTTAATTTGAATTACACTTGACCCCATAAGAACTTTACGACCTTCGTTAGATTGATAAGTAGTAAACCATTATATATGGGGACACATATTAAAAGTACAACCAGAATCAAGAATCCACCCATTATCCGAGCTTACGGTATAAACAGTGAGAACCGATCGATCATCACTTCCTTCTTCAATATTTTCCTGCACTACCTTGATTGTATTCTTCTCAAGATTCTTACTTTCTAGATATTCCTCCTTGAAATGCTTTTCCAACTTGCAATGAAAGCATTTGCATTTACTCGATTCATATTTAGACTTAAACTTTGGTCTACTTCTATCTAAACCACCTTTTTGCTTTCATGTTCCTCTTATAAACAACTCATCTCCCGAAACTTCTTTACTATCAATACAGGTCTTCTTTAACTCCTTTGAGTTCAAAGCCGCCTTAACGTCTTCCATGGAAATTGTAGTCTTTCCATATATTACAGTATCAGCAAAACTATCATAAGATGGTGGTAAGGAACAAAGGAAACCTAATGCTTGGTCTTCACTCCAATTTTCACATCAATATTTTCCAAATCCAAGAGAATTTTTTTATAATCATCGGTATGATTTATAATAAATATTTTTCCATGCTTTCTAAGAGTATGTAATTTCTTGTTAAAAAAAACGATTAGTCAAGGATTTAATCATATGCCTTTTTTCTAACTTGTTCCATATTGTTCAGGTCGCTACTTCTCTAAAGAACTCATTGCTAAACACAGCAAAACTAAACCATATGCTTTCTCCATGAGATCTTCGTTTTACTCATTATTCAATGTTGTTGCAATAGCCGTTTTCCCAAAACAAAGTTTTTACTATACCTTGTTGTACCAAAACAACCCTCACCTTTAGCCTATAGATTAAAATCTTTTTTTCCATCAAATTTCATACTTTGCCGCCATTATAGACCGCTCTCAGAGCTCTAATACCAATTTTTTAGAACAAATTGAACAAGCTAGCACACTCAATGAAGATAAGAAATAAAAAGTGAAACCAACCGATTCAAACACACGCACGCAACACAAAGATTTGTAGTGGTTCGATCAAGATGATCCGCATCCACTTGCGACACCGACAAAATGATTTGCACTATGTATCAAACAAGATTAAAAAACCCTCTGAAGATCACAGCCTTTCTCCCTCACCCACTCTCGCAATCAGTTTCTATCATTCTAGACTTCTAGTTCTAACTTCTCCCGATGTCCTTTAGCCATTAGGTTACAAAACAGACTTAATGGACTGTTATCAGTAAGGATGACATTTCTTACTAATTGCTTTCTGAAATTAATCTTGTATGCTAAATCGGTATGGCATAGTCAGATTCAATTGGTTAGACACACAGACTCCAATTCAGACAACTAGCAAAAACTTAAAAACTTCATTAGTTTGCCGAAAGTCAATAAAGTCCTAAAGTTTGTAGAGAAGGGTACATTAATTATATACCCTTAGTTTTGACACCCAACAGATATACCTTTATACAACAATAAATATACATCTATCATTTTAAACCTTATCTATTTAAAAATACATTACCTTAATACCCTCACTCATATAATAGTTTTATTTATTTCAAAATACAACAAATCTCTTTCTCTACCACTTCACGGCCTCCGCCACCACCACCATTAGCCCCACCACATATCCACCACCACCACCGCTCAACGAACACCACCTACTAACCGCCACCACCACTCCACCACCGGAACACCACCACCCCTGGAACACCGCCGTCGCCGCCACCACCGTCGCCACCAGTCCGCTGCCGCCGTCGGTTGTGTCAACAACCAAAGTTGATCCCAAAAACAAAAATCAGAAAATAAGAAGAAAAAAAATATGGTGCCAACAACCGAAGTTGATTCCAAAATAAAAATCTGTAAATTAAAAAAAAATGAAATACTAATAATATCTTGTGAACAACTGAAGTTGATCTCATAATGTGGTGTCAATAACCGAAGTTGATCCCAAAAGAAAAAATCAGAAAAAAATTGGATCAACAACCGAAATTGATCCCGAAACAAAAATCAGAAGATAAAATAAATACATAATATGTTGTGAACAACCGAAGTTGATCCCCAAAATTAAAAATTAAGAAAATGTTCAGATTATTTATTTTATCAACAACCAAAGTTGATCCCAAAATATGGTATCTACAACCAAAGTTGACCCCAAAATCTAATGTCAACAACCAAAGTTAATCCCGAAAATTGATGTACTAAAATTAGTGAACCTGACGTGAATCGAACACGCATATTCTGACATGTAGTCAGTTGTGCTACCATTGCACCACAGGATCATTTCAATCTCACACTATTCAAGGAAATGAAGATTACTGAATCGATGCACCATGAGTAAGATTATGATGAGCAAGATATATTTTCAATGAAATGAAATAACACACGGTACGAACAATGGAATGAAATGAATTTAACGAACCTAAATCAGTTGGATAAAAAATGATGTGGTTCCTACTTTATAAACACTAGGAAGTAATTATTTATCAGCACCTTCCATATTAGTTTTCATAACTCTTATCATGCTTCCCTGTCATAAGCTACCAAACTGTTCCAAACAACACAATAAAACTTTAAAAAATAGTCATTTTGCCTAGCTGTTATCATGGAACCTTACGAGTAATTAGCATATAAACCAACAGGTGGAAATAAATTGTTTCCTAGTCGTAAGTTCAAGGTCACTAGCTTCAATCCATTCCACTACAAAGTCCCTTCATGATGAAACAAAAGCATACAACAAGGACTACACACAGTTTCTCCTTATATTAACCAGCAACCAATAAGCCAAGTTACCGTAAAAGAATAATATACTCAAAGCATTCATCCATAACCAATGCCATGAGAGGCACATTTGGGGTGCAACAATGAATCAAAGTTAAACTATTTGATTGTAATTTTGACCATACTTCTCCATATTGATCTCAAACATCTCATCCATCCAAAGTATGAAAAAGATCAAATTGAACTGTAACTACGTAATAACCATACAACAGCATCAAACAGAGATCCTTCAAAAACTACATGAAAATGATTATACCTAAGATGATGATGAAAAATGAGCTTGATTCACAAATATCAAAATTTTAAAAAGCAGATCCTAACGATGTATAAATGAAATTAAATTACTTACAAATTAAAAACCAATCAGCATCGTGGATTTCGAAATGCTATGGGTTTGGTCAAATAGTCGGTGTTGGTTGGATAATCTTCTACTTCTTACTGATTCATAAATCGATTTCACCTTAGAACCCTAGAAAAAATTTGGTTATCTTTTTCCTAAATTTTTATCTCAAAAGAGTGATTGAGACAGATATATATAGATCTATGCTTTAATAATGAATCAAATTAGAAAAACCAATGAAATCGACGAAATTAGGTTTTGAAATCAACGAAATTAAGCGTTGGTGGAAGATTAGGTGGTGGAGTTGGTGGAGGACTAAGAGGTGGTGCGGAAATTGGAGCTGTTGCTGGATAGGAATTGGGGTCGATACAAGTATTAGCGTTGGAGGTGGTTGTCAATCAGATCTAATTTTTCTTCAAAACTTCACTGATGTATTAATATTATTTTCCCATATAAGACGGTGGTGTTGCAGATGTGATGTTGTTGGTTGTGGTGGCGACGATAAGATGGTGGTGGTAGTGGTGGTGGCGATAGAAATTATGATGGTGGTGGAACGATGAAGATGCCGGTGACGGGAGCCATGGAGAATTTTCATGAGTCTCTTTAGAAAATAAACTAAAGAAAAAGATTAAGAAGGAAAGTAAGAGAGGGCAAATATGGAATCATTGAAAGAAAAAAAATTTAAGGAAAATTTCAATTATACCCTTAGGGGTATTTATAAAGCCTCTTAAGGACATTTATGAAGGCTAAGCTTATGCATCCAATCCTATCCGGAAGATTTAACGGTGGAAACGACAACCCGTTTGGAGTTGAGGCTTGCATTTAACCATGAATAGAGCTTAGAGTTAATGCTAGTTGAAACTTGAAAAAAGAACCGTCCATTTCAGTTTAATTCATGTTATTGATTTCTCTATATAAAACCTAAATCAACATCAATGCTTTATGTTACAAGTTAAACATAACTCAAATCTCCAACCATGAACCACATTTTGATCTTCTTCAGCTTAATTCTATTCAGTGGAAAAGTGGAAAAAATTGTTATGCCTCAAAAACACCACCTGCATATCCTGCCATTCTAATATTTGGTGATTCAACTGTTGATACCGGCAATAACAATTTTATCCGAACAGTTCTAAAGAGCGACCACTTCCCGTACGGTCAAGAATTTCCCAATGGTACTGCCACTGGAAGGTTTTCAAATGGACTGTTAGTTCCTGACTTACTAGCATCATCTTTTGGTATCAAAGAGTTTGCTCCACCATATTTAGACCCTAATTTGTGAGTTGATGAATTACGTACTGGTGACAGTTTTGCTTCAGCTGGATCAGGATTAGACGATCTAACGACCCTGACCACTGGGGCGATTCCGGTTTCAGTGCAGCTGGGGTACTTCAAGAGTTATAAAGAAGTTCTTGTAAATGCGGTAGGAGAGGGAGAGGCTACCAAAATAATCAGCGGTGCTTTTGTTCTGATCGCTGCGGGAGCCAATGACATTATTTTCAACTTTTACGATGCACCAGCCAGGCGATTCCTGTTTAACATCACTGGCTATCACGATTTTTTGCAAGAGAAACAAAAATCTTTAGTTAAGGTAATAGTTCAATCTAATTCTGCAATTATAGTTACTTACAGATTTTGTTTGTACGAAAGTCTCATGATGTATTGATGAAGGAACTGTGTCTCATGATGTATTGATGTAGGAACTGTATGATCTTGGATGTCGTATATTTGCAGTATCTGGCATGGCTCCACTCGGATGTACACCATTCCAAATAACTGTGAAGCATTCCAAGGGTAGAAAATGCCTGAAACATGAGAATACAGAAACTCAAATGTACAATTCAAACCTCAAGAAATCGTCTCTAACACTGTCAGCATCGCTTCCTGGTAGCAGCATAACATATCTAGACAACTATAATCCAGTAGTGGACATGATCAAAAATCCTCAAAATTACGGTATATTCGTACCCACATTGTTGTTGCTTTAAGCTTTTTCCTTTCCATATACTCACTCTGTTTCTGCAAAAGTGTTACTATCACTTTTTCTGCAAAATGAAAAAGTGATTGTAACACTTTTGCAGAAACGGAGGCAGTTAGTTTCAGAGTAAATGGTGACCTAAATTGGAAATGACTTTCTCTTGTTGGTGGTGGCAGGCTTTGTAGAAACAAATAAAGGATGTTGTGGAACTGGTTTAAAAGAAACTGGACACTTATGTAATGTTTACACACCAGTTTGTTCAAACCCCTCTGAGTACTTGTTCTGGGATGCTATTCATCCAACTGAAGCAGGTTATAGATCGGCTGCCAAGACAATCCTCAAACAGCTGCGCAAATCTAATTAAAGGACCAGAAGACAACATAGGAAGACACTGCTATCAGTGACGATGTCTACTCAGTTCCATTAGTCTATTTTCTCTCTGTCCGATATTATTGCAGTAGCAGCATGTGTTTATGTTCAAATGATAAAAAGTAACAAGGATCGCTTAGTATAAAGTTACAACGTATTTTACGAAAACACGAGTACTTACTTCACAAGGGAAGGATAATCCGTTAGCAACATTGTTACGAAAGACCTTCACTTAACATAGTGGCAAACTCACTCCCTTTCTCCGACGAGCAACTACTGACATCCCCTGTTCCAAAAAAAAAAACACACACATACTCAATCTAATGTAACTGACATGAACCTAAATTGAGTTATGTACACAAACATAAGAAGAGGCGAAGTGATTTAGAAGACAGCTAGATACAAAGAACTCTAACAAGTGTTTTGTTTCATTACATAAAGCACAACAAGATTACACTCACATACAATACAACAACAGGGATACAACAACGTATCACCACAACAATCAAGAGTACAGAACTAAACTTGCACAGCCGTCTCATTTTCGGCCACCAGCTGATGCACCATTTCCCTTGAATAGCTCGTTCACCCGAGCTTCAATATCCTCAACACTGTATCTTACATACTTGTCTGAATTCCTTGCCAATTCAGGTACAGTTTGAAACCTACCCAGGAAATTCCGATAAGCAGGAGATAAATTACCAGCAACTGAGATTCTTAATTCCATTCTAAGCTGTTCATCTGGAACAACCCAAGTCGATTGACTCCGACAAATCTCATCAAAGTATTGAGTGAATATTTTCACCTTGTCTTTAAGAACTCTAGGAGCTGTATTTGGTGTTAAAGAACTACTATCTAACTTCAACACGGCGAGCACTTTACTCCATGAACTCCTTTGGTAGTTCACATGACATTGCCTAACTTTCCCCAAGTGTTTCCGAAGCCAATCTTCACCCAACAGAGAAGCCAATTCACTGTCTTTAACCTTCTGAACGATGTATCTCCCATTATTCATCAAGAACACAGTACTCAATGCAGCATCTCTATACATCTTCGATTTCGCCTCCAAATTACTCTCTAAAAGCTCCATAATCCAAGTAATTTGAACAGATAATGATGAAGTCGAAGACAATGGTCTATCATTCATACCATCAGTAGTCCTATAATCACTCCCATTATCTTCAAATACTTGTTCAAGAGTCGAACGCGAACCACAAGCTGCCCGGAGATAATTCATTACATACCGTGTAATCGGATGAAGACCACCACCAGGAACAGCAGCTTTAGCAGGATCTCTCCTTATCAAATTCTCCAATTCCATGAAAATCCCTCGAATCGCTTCCCCTAACCTCTTCCAAATTGTCGCCGCTTCATTTCTCAATACAACACAATACTGATCATTAAACACAGCTTCAAACTCAGGCATCAAATCCCTCAATGTCTCATACACATCAAGTACTTTAAATAACCGTTCCGGCGACCGGCTCCCAATCGCCACCGCATCCGCAAAATTCAGCAATTGAATAGTCGAACCCCGGCAGACCTCCATGAATGATAAATCAGCAGCTGCAGACAACCCGAAGAAAATCCGATCACAAATTCTCCGTTCACTCGGGAAGAGTATTTTAAGTGCAACATTAGCTCCTTTCATCCATCTTTCGATCTCGTCTTCGAGTTCTGACCATGGCATTTTCTGTACTTCATCAATACTTAGTCTCTGTAATCCTAATCTAGATATACTCTCTTCTAAGAAATCTCTTCTACAACTACTATAAACATGAGCACACTCCTTTTCAAACCCAGCTAGCACCATCCTCTTCGCAATCTCATGGAGATCGGCAATCACACCGGACGGAAGCGCATCAATAACGATATCGTAATCAGAAACCGGTTGAGCAACCGGAATCCGATCTTCATTAAAACTATCTTCATCCTCAGAATCAGATGAGAAATTATTGTTGTTGTCACCGACTGAGTCAGATCGGTTCAACCGATTGAGATCAAACGATTCAGAACTTTTCTCAATCAACAAACGAAACTCATCCTCAAGACGAAACATAGCTTGCTGCAACAAATCATCAGCACGATCTAAGAACGACGCAATCGGCTTATTCTCGATCGAAATCGGTTCCCAATCACGAATCGTAGCTAACAACTCATCAATCGCATCGAGAAACTCAGACGAATCGTTTAGATTAGACCAAATTGGTTGATCGGTCGAAACGTACTGAGAAATCTGACGATCTAAGGTCTTCAAAGTAAGATCTAAAACTCCATAGCCAGCTCTCGGATCTCCGTCTCCGACTCCGACTCCGACACCTCTTTGATTATTCTCCGACGAGAGGTTTTCTCTTGAGAATCTGCCGTCGAATGTTGAGAAGATTTGGAGAATATCGTCCGTCATCGTCTCCGTTCGACCTAGTGTTTTAGCTATGTGACGAGCTACTGCGATTAACTTTTCATCGCCGTTTTCTGCCATTAAAAATCAAGAAAAAATAATTTACAGGAAGGTTTTTGATTAAAATTTCATGGAACAAAATTGAGGTGATGATAAAGAAGAGGAGGAGATGAGATGAAACGCGGTTTTGCGAGAAATGAGAGTGACAGAGAGGTGGTTGAGAGAAATAATAAAGAAGAAGAAAATATGGCAGAGAAAAGAAGAAGGAAGCAGAGAGGAAGATTGGAGAAGAGATTAAAGAAAGAAATGAAAACCTGAAAAAGACAGATGAGATGATGAGTGAATGGAGAAAGACAAAGACTGAGACAAGGGCAAGTTTTGTCATTTTGAGGGTGTTTTATTTTTTGAATTTTTTAAGACGATTTTCTGACTTGGGGCTAGGATGTGTTTGTTTCAGACCAGAAGAAAGAAATGTGAGGTGATTTAAGTTTTGAGAGCAGTAATGAAAAAGCACACAGCTTTGACTCGGTATTCCTTTCTTCTTCTTAGCTTAGCTAGGGTCAAGGTTAAAAATTAAAGGAAAGGTTATACTTTTATCCCATTAATGGCGTAATTGACGCTGTTAATTTATTTATTGACCCCATCTTTAAGTGTTATTTTTCTTCTCATGAAAGAAAAAGTCAAGACGTCTTTTACGAGGGGGGCGACTTTTCTTTGAGACATCAAAATCTTGGGTAGTAGTTTTAGAAATTTCCTAGTAAGAAACAGTGGGAAGATGTTCCCCCAGTAAAATCCATTTCCACATGGACACCGACTCGATGCTGGCCGTGGGTTCAGTTTCCGTTTAAACCAAGGTCTCAAAAACCACCGTCGGGCCCGTTCATAATGGTCATCGTGGCATGCCGTGACTTTGAAAGTGCAAATTACTACCTTTTTTTTTTTCTTTTTTTTTTTCATTAGCGTTACAGTATTACGTTTGTTATAACTGTTCTGTTAGATTTTTTTGACCGTGTTAACATATTACATAACAAGTAGTTTTTTGTTTTTGACTTGCTTATGTTGAAAAGTTGAAAAATAGTGTAGAAATCTGATTTCAGAATGATGTATAAGAACCCCAAAATAAAAGTTTTGTTATTAGTTTCGGGAAACGGAAATGCTATTCTAAGTCCCGTTCAACGCTCTACTCAGCGCCCAGATGATGTGGCGCAACAGTCTGGCAAAAAAAAACCAAAAAACACGTCACTTCTGAAAATTAACTGGTTTGACCAACTTTGGGTGGAAACCAAATGTTTCGCGCGGGAACCAAATGTTTTGAAATCTGAATTAATTTTTCTTTTGAAGTCCACTTTCTTCAGATCCGTTTGTCAAGGCAAATTCATTTCTGCTCATGAGCAACTCCCAAAAATAATGAAGTTATTTTCTCTTCCATTCCCTAACAGTTTTGAAGGGAGATTTAACATCAAGATTCAAGACGAAGAGAAAAGAGAAAGTTTCTTAAACAATGGAGAAATAATGAGTGGATCTTCAACTGTGAATGTAATGGTTACTATAAAATACTGTGGTTGTTGTTCTTTTCTATTTAAGAGAAATGATTTAGCAGGCTTTTAGTTTGGTTGTAAATTTCTCTGCACTAAGGGTGTGTATGGCTCTACAACTGTTTGACAAAATGTCTCTAACTCAAGATGCTGAGTTTATCTTTTTACAAGTCTATAAAATGTCTGATATTTGATTGCCTAAAACAACTTATGTACGTAGTCTGTTATAGACCCATACAGTTAATAAGTAAGGTTGGTGAGTTTTGTTGCTCAGACAATAACTACCAAAAAACCCAAAATCAGCACAAAGTTCAATATTATGCACTATCCAAACTGTCCTCCAAACATCCATGGATTAACCACCGCGGACAGATAAGAAAACGACGACCCTTGAGTCACTGCATTCGGGTCCTAGAATAATCGCAACAAGAAGTTCATTACCATTTTGGTCTCACTATTACTAAGTGATCTAACTGAAAATAAGAAAGTTTTATTTTTCTAACATCTTACCATCGGCAGTCCTGCATAATTTGAATGGGGAATTGGATATAATCCCCATGGTTGGTATACAGGCGCTTGTGGTGGTACTCCATTGGACACGACACTCTCTTGTGTGGCATATGTTGCTTGAGATTGCTGAAAAGAAACATATATGATCCAAATCATATTAGTTAAGAAACAAGACGAAACCAGGACATCCATAACGTAAATGATCCTACTAACCGTGGGAGTTCTAACACTAAAGTAGGCATGAGAACTTACAACAAGGAAAACATCCACTAACGTCCTAATATTGCACATATATACAAGGATTATTCAAATCATATTAGTTAAAATAATTAGATAAAGTTGTAACTAATAGAAGGAAGCTAAGCCACGAAATTTACCTGCACAATTCCATCTACTGCCAGATTGGTGTTCATATTTTGGTTCTTATTTTTGCTACCTGGATGTCTGCCTCGTTTCTTTTTCGTCATAGTAGGAACTGCCAAAGCTACATCTCCATCACCTTCATTAGATACACTTGCATCATTGGTTGAAGAATTCGTGTTACTGGGTTTCCATGTACTTTTATATTCCGTGCTTCGTGGTCTTCCTTTCTGTCTCTTACTTGTCGGATCAAGTACACCCACTCCAACCGAATCCATGGCTTCTTCACGCAAATTATTTTCTTCCCCAATATTTTCTATCACATCTGTTTCTTCCCCTTCTTTACACTCATTGGTGGAAAGACTTTTTGGTTCAATCTCAGCACTTTCTTTTTGTTTCTTTAACATCTCCAGCTTCGTGACTAACCACTGTTTAATACTATCGAACTCATCATCATTTTTTACTGTCATGTTTGCAACCTCACTGAACAAAATACTCAAACTATTATAACGTTCACGTTCAACAGTATTTCCCCAAAAATTGATATTAACTTTCATAGATTTGTGGGATCTTTTCACATCTCTTCTCCATCTTATAACAATATATTTTTCAGGTAGTAACTCTATTCCTTGACGGGTTAATATACTAATAGCATGTCTGTAGAGAATTCCTCTAAAACTAAAATTCTGGTAACTGCAAGCAACTTCACAGTCTTTTGAATGAAAAATCACATCAAAGTTAACCAGTTTCTTAATTTTCTGTTTGTCAAACCTTTAAAACCACACACTTTCACGAACCACATACTTGAATGTTCCTGCTGGATCCTCTTCTTGACGGATTATTTCACAGTAAATTTTCTTCACTAATTCTGTTTGGAACTCTTTGTATTTTGATAAAGTAGATATTTCTTGAATCTGTTTATCCATATCAAACTCGGTGGCAGTAGTTATCATTTTGGAAGCGGACTCTGCATCAGCTATAGCTTCTTTCTCTACCTTTTCCCTTAATGCCAGCTCATATTGCTCTACAAGCTGTTTTAGAGTTGTTTGTAGACGGAGGTATCCGTCGAAAAATGAATTCATACTTTCATACCTTTGTGTAGAGGACATTCCAGCCCAAAAAGTGCCTTTCAAATAACAAGGTATCCACCGCTCCATATCTTCATACAAATCCTTTAACCACTCATTATTGGACAAGTTATACTTCTCTAGCATTTCCTTCCATTTAGTTTCGAATTCTAACGGATATTGCGTATCATAGACTAATTTCTTCATTGAATACTTAATGCGGTCATAGTTTTTATAGCTTTTAAACTTCTCCGGCAACTTTTTCATCACGTGCCATAAACACCATCTATGCCTGCTATTTGGGGGTTACGTTACATGTAGTGGAATCTAGTCTTTCTTACAAACGAACGAACTAATGAAAAACACCAATACTTGAGCTGGAGGGTTACTTAAGGAGACTTATAGAGTTCTTGTTTACCATGCTATCCACATTTTGAGAGGGATCATCTGGTGCCTTCTTAACAAATGAGACTCACTAAGGGTTGAGGGGCATACTATTTGCCACTTGCCACTCTTGCTTAGACCTTTAAAAACAGACTTCTTCGATATATGAGTTTACTTGCGATTCTAGCCTTACTCATTCCTTGCCTTTACTCATGCCTTCAGGGCAATCAAATCGAAGTGAATACTAGAGGAAGATTTGCGTAAGTTCGAAGAAGAGGATATTTCATGGCCAGATCCTGGTCAGTAATTATTGCTGGAGGTGCATGTCCGGACATACAATCAAGCCACTGAGAAAATAACCACTCAAATGAATCTGAATTTTCATGGGAAACCAAACCAGACCCAAATAATATCGACTGTCCATGGTGATTTACCCCAACAAATGGGGCGAAGGGCATATTATATTTTTTCACCAAGTATGTAGTGTCAAATGAGATAACGTCGCCGAATTCCTTATATGCTTCTCTAGACCTACCATCTGCCCAAAACACCTTATCCAATTGACCCTCCTCATCCAAATCAACCTTATAATAGAAACCAGAATTTTGCGTACTCATCTTTGCAAAACATTTAAGAATTGCAGCGGCATCTCCTTCTCCAAGCCTTATACGCATTAGCTTATCAACCATATTTCTGCAATCCTTAGATGTACAAGTCATATTCTCAGGACCACCATGTTCAGTTGTACATACATTATAGACTTTGTTCACCCTAACACCTGCTCTATCAAATAGATCAATTTGATTCTTTACATGGGCGCTAATGTACCGATTACAACGAAAAAATCTTGAATCATCAGGGTTTAGTGGATGATTATGAACCAACTCAATCTTGTTGATTACATACCCAACTAAAGTATCTAACCGTATCACTATCCTTGCTGCGCATTCACATTTAATAGTAACTTGTGGGTTTAATGGTTTCTCACCGGTACTATCGCATTTACCTGCTCGAGCACAAGTAAATGTTTAGCTTCTTATCTCTCCTAGAACGTTCTTCTTACTGAGCTTTTCATAACAGGAAATCCAGTTTGTTGCGCAATTTTTTTATATAAAACTCATATACATCAGTTGTAGTTTTAAATCTCATACCAAGTTGGGGCTCTTTTGGTCGAACTTCATCTCCATCCCCTTTGGTAGCAATGTAATCAGACTTTTCATAGAAGGATCTCCTATCACAATGAAACATTATATTAAGTACAGTAGAAAAGTGTTCATCTCAAAAACTTTATTACATATCTCAGACATTTATTCGAACAGTTAGTGAGCAAGACACAATTTATACTTGATTGGAATAATTTTTGAATTGAGTTACATAAACCCTAACAATTCTTCCAAAATCTAAAACCCAAACAGAAAACTTACATTAAATTAGTTATTTCTTATGGATTTCATAACGAGAGAAAATTTTAACTCACCTTTCCTTTGGCCTTCGGAGATTCTTCATTTCCTTCGTTTAGGACCACCATTAGTTAGTTATCAATGGCAAGTAACTATCAGTCTTCTATTTCGTTCATGTGCAGGAACTTCATTAAGTATGGTGGGTAGGAAATGAATAAAAGAATCGGGAAAAATGAACTTAAAAAAAATAGGAAAATTTAAATTTCGAAATCATTTTGTTTCCCGCGCAAATTTCGGTCAAACGCGCTTAAACTTAAAAGAATGACGTGTTTTTTGTTTTTGTGACAACCTGTTTCGCCACGTCATTTGGGCGCTGAGTAGGGCGTTGAACGGGACTTAGAATAGCATTTCCGTTCAAGAAATTACTTCTATTTCTGGGAAATGATTTATGTCCCGCAGGTTAAATCCCACGGGTTCAATCCGATTGAGACAATGGGGATGGGTCCCACCCTAAATCCACCCCTGCTAAACCGCCGGGTCAGGGGAACCCCAACTTTTGTGTCTTAACCGTGGGATTCAATCCGCGGTCAGCATATCATTCCCGGTTTCCCTTTTGTTTCTGGTTCGTCAAACATATACTTCATTGAAGGATAGGACGACTAAGATTACTTAAACACAAGTAAAAACCAAAAACTACCGGTCAAATGCTTTAATCTCTCGTTAGGAAAAAACAAGACCCAACTAAGATTTTTTACTTTTACCCCCATCATCATCATGTTTAGCATTTCTTTTGTGTCGGTGATGATTAGATTTGGTTACAGCCTTTCTTTCTTTAAATGCTACTGCTGTTTAACCACCGGCCACTTATATGTACCAGGAAGGAAGGGAGATTCTTGATTTTGCCACTCACTTTTATAATAGTAATAAATCTTTCAAGTGGATAAGAAGAACATGAAAAGAGAAGGAGGAGCCCACATATTAAGCTGAAAAGTAAGACATTGACTAAAGAGAAGAGTAGACTGCATAGACAGGGATACCACTATCGCCGCTAAGTAGTAGCTCACCATATACATCATCATCACGTCTCTTTTTTTTATACCCATCATTTCATGTGTACATATTATAAAAACAATCGAAAAAATAATAAAACTTATTCCTCCCCACTTGTAATGTAACCGTGTGTGAGTTGTGACTCGAATCCACGCATTGTATAAAAATTCCATGGAGATTTGATCAACAGAGTTATGCACGGGTGTCAAATTGTGGAAGAGGTTATTGGGCGGACCGAGCAAAGCGTGGGAGGATCTTTATATGACCAATTTTTTGTAAATAGTAAGTGATCAATTGAAACAAAAAAAATGGTTTTTTTTTTGTAGTGTGCACCTGAAAATCCGAAAATGTCCTTCCTTTTGGTCCAAAGTATCCTATTTTTAGGGGTATAATTGGAAAGCAAACTTTAATGTAATATATCTAAAAATCCGTGCCGTGTAATTTTACAAATTTTATCTCGTTGGAAAGGTTATAAAACAATCTACGCAATGAGTACAAAGAACAATATCAAATTTAGAATTTTTACAAAAAATTCGGAGGTGTTTTAACATTTTAGGCACAATTTTAGAAAATTAAATGTATATCCATTATGCAAACCACCACAAATGATACATAATATTTTATGTAGCCATATTTTGGTTTATGCATCAACTAATTTTCCGTTGCAACTAATAAAACGTATGTACATGCTTCAAAAAAATAAATAAAATGTATGTACTCCCCCCGTTTCAAGAAAAATGATACTTTCACTTTATGCACAATTTTCGAAAATTAAATGCATAGCCATTATGCAAATCACCACAAAGGATACATAACACATCCTGCAACCATATTTTGGTTTATGTTGATCGACTAATTTTTCGTTCAGGAAAAGTGATACTTTCTCTTAGTTTCAAGAAAAGTGATACTTTCGCACCGTTTCAGAAACGGGGCGAAAGTATCACTTTTTCTAAAACGGTGCAAAAGTAATCATAGACAAACCCCATCTTCAGATTGTTCTTCGATGGGCCCTCCCACCGTGGCAATGGTTGTACTAGTTTACCGGTAAATCCAGGATCCAACAGTGAATATTGATTTTAATCATTTCCCATGAAATTTTGTAACCGCGTGTAATAGTTTCTTTTGTTTTTTTTTTTTGGAGTGAAAAATATTATGTTATAGAAAAAGAGCCGAACTAAACAAAGACTAGGTTACATATGTATTACAGTTTCTTTGTTTTGCAGAACTTGCGAACGATCAGTGAACCTGAAAGTTTCCAACTCACAACTCCATAAAACTAAAGGCCGATTGATGTGAATAATCATCTCATAAGCAGATTTTTATCTACCTCCAGAAAGTTGATTATTTTTCTCCTTCCATATGTTCCAGACCAATGCATAATGCTTGTAATAGCCTTGATTGTGAGTTAGTATAATACTCTCTCCGTCCCAAATTAGATGACCTAGTTGTAGTTTGCACAATTCTTAAGGTAAAGAGAAGAGAGGAGAATTTTTATGTATTTTTTATAATTATACCTTTTTTTTTTTGGAGAAAGGTTAAAATTTGTATTGAAAAAAAGAAAGATATTACAGAAAGAAAATGCATATTGCAGTGCTACAAAGAGCCGAGGAGAAATCTCCAACATCAGAACAAGAAAAGCTACAAAGCAAGGCTGCTGACAAGCAAAAGCCAAAGTCTAGCAAGCTAAAACCAAAATACAACTCTCTAAGCAAACAGCCCAAAAGCAAGATTTAATGAAAAATACAACTCTCTAAGCAAACAGCCCAAAAGCAAGATTTAATGAAAAGGAAGTAGAAGCACCAAACAACTAAATCATTTCTTCTTTGTCGACTTTCTGTGACCTTTGCCGAGCTTGTCATTGATAGGCTCATCCTTCCACCCTAGTTTTCCAAGCTCCTTCTCCTTTCTGGATTTCTAAAAATTTTCATTCAACCCATCAATGATGTTCCTGTTTGGCTGTTTCATGTAAGGATCCTTTATCACAGCAGAAATTTTCTCAACCCGCTGCACATTTAAATCCCTTGAAGCATTCGAAGCCTTGCCAACGTAATCTTCTTATACATCGCCTGGTTCAAAGAGATGCACTAAATCCATATCATCCAAAAAATCAGGATTTTTAACAATGGGAATATGGTCTTCAGTAGGGTCTTCTTCTCTATTCTTTGCTCTTTCCTCAAAAGATTCATCCAACAGTAGCGCTAGTGTCTAGAATGCTAAAAGGATTTGAATGCCCAATTTTCTCAACAATGGGCACATCTTCCGTTCTCCTTGCATTCTTCTTTTTACTAGAATAAGCAACCCATTCCTCTTCAGTAGGACGAGTCTCATTTTCCAGGACAATCATTTCTCTCAATCCCAGCTGAAATAGTTTCTTTTACGGATTGAATAACCTCTTGCGCGTTCTCCTTTGTGATCAATTCTCTCCCGATATCGTCATTATCAATAACATGGAGATCATCATTCACAATTGAGGCGCCCAATAGAGGCTTGATTTCCCATACCTTGCGAGTTCTCGGTGGGGTTTAACTCACCTCCAGTAGAGACTGATTTGGTTTTGGGAACCCACTTTTTGATAGTTTTTGGAGCAGGATTTGATATGCAATTCTCACTATTATGAACAAAACTCTTGCAATAAGAACAAGCCTTAGGTTTCCATGGGTATTCAGCCCTAACTTCGTACTTCTTATCTTCAATTTGAAAGGGAAGTGTAGATGGGTATGTGCAGTTAGCATCAACTTCCACACAAACCCTTGCATATGCCATTCTAGTCTTCATAGCTATTGAAGTATCAGTCATGATTGGCTTTCCAGCAAGACTAGCAATCCTGGAGAAACCCATTTCATTCCATAGATGAATAGGCACATCCTTAAGGATCAACCAGATAGGTACATAGGAAATTGAACAAATTTGTTGTTCAATGAAGGGAGACCAGGGTCTAATTAGAAACAATTGACTGCCAATGTAAACTGACCCTAATTCTAAGACCCTAATTCTATCTTCTTCTTGAGAAAATTTGAACATGAAAACTTGTTCACCATGAATGGTCAAGGGTCTTCCATTGAGCATCCAGACAGTCTTTAACATAAGAGAATCCAAGCTTCTTTCCTACAAAATATCCTACCACTAATGATTCACGACAATTGATAGAGGGTTAGATCTCACCTGCAGAGAAGAACGCTCTCTGTTCTCCATAAAAAAAAAAAAATTGGATCTTGATACTTAAGCTTGGTTGTTGATGGAGGAATAGGTACATCAGAGCTTTTGAAATAAGATGTCCATCGATTGTTGTTGTTATTGTTTGGATCTGCATCATCTTTATTAGCACGCCTAACACTTCCAGATGGTGAAGAAGAACGCTAGTCTTGTTTGGATCTGCATCATCTTTATTAGCACGCCAGACTATACGAAAGATATTCGTAGCCTTTAAATTATTGGAAAACATTTTAAAATACTTATGTAGCAAATATAAACATGACTATCAAACTATACATATTTTTATATAAATAATAATCAACTAAAAAGGTAATTTTAAAAATAATATACATTATTTGATGATATAAATCATTTATTTTGATGAAATTTATAACTAACAATGTCATCTAATTTGGAATGGAGAGAATACTTATTTTGTACGCACAAATAATGTGAAAATTTAAAGACTAGTAATAATCACATCGTTATTGGGTGCACAGCCTTTTTTTTCTTCCGGATGGTGTGCCTATTGTTAAGCATGACACTCGTCGGGTCAAATATATAATATCTAGGAAAAAAATAAACGCCTGAATTGAATAAATATGTACCAACCGATTAAACAAGTGAGCAAGCTCCGCAGCAAATGAGACAGATATCCGTGAATTTTGAACGTGTATCTATCAAATATCCAACAATCAAGGCAGTTGTTAGGTACTTTCGTGCAAACTGCAAAGCGTATTTTATATTTTTGATGTTGAAAAATAGAGTTGGTATTTGAAGCAGTAGATCTACCAAGAATTGGTTGATTTATTTAGAAAGATATGATCAATTATATACATGCATCTTTCCCTCTCCAAGCAAGTCCCACCATATAATATGTATAAGTTTTTAGCTAATCAAATATATACATTTCAAATCATCAAGATATCAACCACAAATCTCTAATTATTTATGTAGTTTTGTTTTGTTAACATGATTCGTGGGTTTTGGTTTGGTGTAAACCCAAGTTAAAATATCTGAAACACGTTCCCATACGCATATTGCAATTGAAAATGCAAAGCGAAGAAATTAAAGAAAGGGAAACGCAAATTAAATAAGTAAGATTTTGTTTGATTGATCATCTCGGTGATTTATGGCTACATGGTTGTCGGACGGACATTATTATTGTTAATAGTTCATGGTATCAGCTCAAATTCAGAATCATCATCTCATGCATGGGGTATTGCTTTTTAATTTTTGTTGTGATCGTCAGTACATTTCCATTTACACCACTCAGGATCATCTAAACATTAATCGATGTTATTCATATTCATCTAAATGTTATACATTTTCAGGCATGATTGCAAGCAGGCGTCGCAATCGTTTTAGAGCCTGAGCGACAGACAATATCAATAGTACTAAACGTAACTGCCAGAATTATTTCAGAGAATGAAACTAAAATGCTAGTATGTATGTTACTAATGTAATGGTCAATTGGCCAAGTATTTATTTTTATACTCGGTTAAAGCTTTGTGGTAGGTTGTTAATTATCATCTTCGCTTCCTTTATTTTTCTTGTGTAGGGAGGTTCAAAATTTTTGTACTTACTTTTTTTGATCGATTTTTTTTTTTTGCCGTTCCAAAAAAACAAGAAAGAAATCAAACTACATTTACCCACACATGTGACATAGGGAAATCAAGGCTGTTAATGGAGATACCATTTTGCTTGGGGGTGTACCAACCCAAAGGGTAAATGCTTTTTTGTCCTATATGCATATTGGTACACCTCCGAGCAAAACGATACCCCGCAGTCTGAATAAATATAGAGAAATGCAAACAAAATAAATTTTTGTTTTATTGATCATCACAGCGATTTCTGGTTACACGAATGCCGAATCAGCAGTATTGTTATTAGCTAATGGTATTAAACCATAAAATTAGAAATATTTAATCTCACGCATCAGTACTATTGCATGCTTCTTAATTTTCGCTGGAATCAGTACCGTGTTGATGAGTTGAACCACAGATCCCGTTACACCACTCAGTATCACTCATACATTTATGTTCGTCATACTTTCTTAAGCAAAACCTCAAGCATTCGTCGCAGTCATCTTGAGCCTCGACGACAATGACATTAGTAGTAGTACTGATCAGCAACATACCCATAATCAACATTGAGATGAACATAATCTTATTGCAACCGGCCATTTTCTCTCTTTCTCTTTAAATAAAAATATATTGATATTAGCTCTTATTGATCGATGAAGAAGCTTTTAGAAAGAGAGAAAAAAAATTAAACAGTGCTGGTTGAGGATTAGATGGGGACTTACATGACAATTTATAGGTGTTTTAGAAAGTCTAATTTCGGATAGTTCCAACAAATGTGTTTGAATTAGTTACCGAGTAGTTATAAACTAGACTTAGTTAGTAAATTCTAATTTAAACTCATTTGAATAGTTCTTGACCAATAATAATAACCTTAAATGAACCTGCCTTGGAATAAAAATGAGAAACAGAGATCACCTCTACAAGGGACTCAATTTCTTGGTTACTGAGGCTTAAACAAATTACGGGACAATTTTTCATATATTTTTTTTTTAATACGAAAGGAATTTCATTAAGTAAAGGAAATTACAGCTGTTTATCCTCTTAGAGGCATAAAGATAACCAATGGGGAAAATTCACACTCCATTCTTCCTCACCAGCAAGATTTCTAGCATATTTTGCTATAGAATCTGCTACATGATTTGCATCCCTATGCACATAAGTGCAAAGCCAATCTTCAAATCCTACTAATAAATCCAAACAATCTAACAAAACGTTTCTAGTTGTCCATTTTATTGAATGTAAATTACCATTAATTTCTCTAATAACATTTGAGCAGTCTCCTTCTAAGTGAAGCTTTCTAACAACCTTCCTTTTGGCCAATGCTTTTGCTCCCATAAATGCTAGAGCTTCCACTTGTTCTTGATCTAAAGCTTTTGAGTGCCAGCATCTACCTCCATGACAGTCATTTGCAATATCTGCAATATCACTCATAATCAGTCCAATACCAATGTCTTTAGTTAACTCTAGGAATGAAGCATCAGAGTTAACTTTAGTAAAATCATTTCCAGGCTTTTCCCATCTCATGGCATTCACTGATACATCTGTAACAGGGGTATTATGACACAAGTTTAATCTGTACTAGGTAGAACTTTCTGCCTTAATATTATGAGCTACCTGAGCATGAGTTAGTTGGATATTATCAAATACTTTCTTACATCTAGATTTCCAGATGTGCCACAGAACAAACCCATAGGAATCCAGCATACAAGCACTTATGTGTTGAGAGGTACTTACCTTAAACATGTTAATTATCCATTCCTACACATTCGCATCGGCTATTTCATGCAGAAAATTCACATTCACAACATTCCAAACACTTTTAGCAAAAACACAATCAATGAACAGATGCTGCATTGATTCATCCATAGTAGTACAGTGGGGACATTGAGTGCTAAAGTTATGACAGAATCTGGATAACCTGTCATTAGTTGGTAAACAATTGCTAAGACATTTCCACAAGAATTGGAGAATGGATTGAGGTAGTTTTGTTTTCACAAACACTTTCCAATTAACAAAAGTATTAGGAATGAAACCATTCTTATCGTTGGTATCATTCAAAATAACTTTGTAAGCACTTTTTTATACTAAATTCACCATTTGAATTAGGATGCCATCTAATGTGATCTCTACTATGCATAGGAATCCTAATCTCAGTTATCTTGTTAACAGTATCCACATCAAACAAATTTTGTAGAATATCCACTCTCCAATGTTTGTTCTCATAATCTATTAACCGGAAACATATTTCATGTTGGTTGAGGATAAGCTACTGTCAACAGTGCTTGGGATACTAGGAACCCACCTATGTTTCCAAATGTGAATAAGATTCCCATCCCACTTCCCAGTAAGCATGTTTTGGTTATTAGATTATATTAATTATTAAGATTAACATTTTATTTTTAAATTACTATTCCTGACAAAGGTTATTATGTTATTTTTTATTAGTTGGTGTTTGTTTGTTGTTCATCCAGACTGATTTCTGTCTAAGTTGCATGCAAATAATTTTTTTCGGTTCAATCAATAGGTTGCTATTGGAGGATGCAACAAGATGAATGATGTCCCAGTGAGTAATCGCATCAACAGTGGCATAATACATTATTTCCTTACTTTGTTCAATTATATTTCCTTTTTCCACCTCACTTGCAATTTCAGGACTTATGTGAACTTTGAAGATGGATTTATAGAGGTTTGATGTAATATATGGCGGTCTTCAATTATCTTCATACCCATCTTATCATAATTTTTGATTCATTCAAATACTTCAAAAATCGTACTTAAAAGCAATATATCTGCCAAAAAAAATCTAAGAATTTGCTGGAACAAGTCCCAGGTATGACTCAGACACCAGGGGAAACTGGAAGGAAGCGGTCCGAGGAACAATTGATGTCGTGGAAGTTCACCTGGATTTTGAGATAGGTAATCTTAAGGTTTCACGTAATAGTGATCAATATATGTAGACAATTAGAATACATGTATCTATACATAGCTGCCTACTAAAGTTAAGTGCTATGATAGCCCTTTCTTTCTCGAAATTGTTCAGAAATTATGAACATAATAGCGGGATATGATAATTTCATTAGCTTTTGTGTGGAATGTAATTATTTGTCTTAGTACATGTACCAACTGAATGTAATCGTTGACAAACCGAATATAAAGCTTACAATCCAAACTGTAACCTTCGGGGTTTTTTTCTTAATCTCTTGAGAAAAATTGTACTTAAAAACTATGCTTGATTATTCCAAAGGCATTCTTGGAGGGTGGGGTCTCCTAGGGTTGAAATTAAATAGATTGATGGATCGATTGATAGGTGCTAGCTCTTCCTGTAATAGCTAAAATTTCATGTCCTTATACACAATAGTTTTTACCTTGAGCTACCGACACGAGTGCTCATATTATCATCGAGTCTTCTAAATTTAATTGTATAGATGGTGTTGCTATTACAATTTAATCTTCCTTAATGAATTTCGGCACAATTTGTAGTTTTAACTATAGCTAAAACTATTTAAAAAATCTAATTAGTATATTTAATATTACATATATGTACTCTAATAGTTTAAAAATTTACTTATTTTAAGCACAATAAAATATAATAATAAACAATTTTCAGAGATCTGTCTGCTTTTGTCATTTTCTCACTAACTATAGCTGAACATGATATTTTCCCAGACACAAATTGATCGCTTTTTAAAATAGTTTTAGCTTTAGTTTATAATTTGCAACCATTAAATTGTTTTTTTTACAGAGCTCGACAAAGTAACGTACGTCGGCAACCATTCAATACATACATCTGAAAAGCGCTTTTGTAAAGCTCGCCGTAATACCAAACTAATCCTAAAGATTAGCTAATAAAAATGTATTTATTATCATCATTAGTATAATCATTTATATATTATTATTTTTGATTTGACACTTAATAAAATATTGTCATGGCAAATTAATAGAGTATTTATTATGAAAAATTTATGGAACCTTAATGACATGATAAATTTTGTCCGTTAGATGCATTTCTAATCTCAATCACAACCATCACTTATGACAAACGATTACATCCCTAGATTTCATTTTCAATTGTATCTTTCTCATAGGAAAATATCAGGGTCTTAATGATTAAATTGTTCTTTTCAGATATATCTTCCTTAATTGTATATCTCAGAAAGAGCTCATTATTCCTGCTAGAGAGGAGGAATAATGTGTGGTGATGTAAGTACAGAAAGAAAGCTGAGACCAATATTCTTAAAATTTAATATTCCTTGGTATGAATTAGGTAAAACAGATCATGCAAATTATAATACAGTTAGTGATTTCCAATATTAATAATTTTAAGAAACCAATGGGTACATTTTACGATTTGAGTAGTATAGTTCCTTTTCTTTTCTTTACTTGATATATATACATCATTATTTATTTTTTCAAGGATGGGATTCCAAGAAAAGGTTGTAGAGAAGTAATAACAACTGGAGTTGTGGAGAAGTAATAACAACTGGGGTAATTTATGACATTTGTATTTCTTTTCCAATCAGAAAAGATGTATATTCTATAGGTTTAGTGGTAGAGAAAAATACAAATATGAAACCGTACATTCATCACCAAGAATGTAGAGAAGGTATCTAAGTTTTCTTTAGTGTGTAATAGGATACATACATTTTATCTCTGTGAGTAGGTAAACGGTGGGTGAGAGGGCCGACCTATTGGTGCATTTAAGCTTGCTAAAGATGTTGCAGAGCTAGGATATGGAGAGATGCTATAAAATTGCATTAATTGTGATGGTAAATATGATTAGGTTGGTTTGATATAGACCTAATAGGGCAGGTAAAGCAGAACATTTCTTTGATGTTTTTGAGAGTACTAATGCTTCAGCTGTCCTTGATGCGATATATTTTACATAAGGAGGTAATTCTTCGAAACTAGCGCAATTGAGAACCCAGACATCTAAGATGTTGACTTCTGATGAGTAGAAGCACTCTTGAATATTCGACATTAGGCGAGAATAAGATAAATAGCACTATATCGTTGTTAGATTTCTATAATAGATTCTTTTATGTGGTTGCAGGTATCAATTAAGAGTGTGAATAACACGTATCAAGGAAAATTATTATAAAGCGGTTGTTGGATCATTTGATCCTGAACTTATTACTTCAGGAATCAATCAAAGTAAAGTACTACTCGAGAAACTTTAATGGTGATATTCTTGATATGCTTATGTCATTAACCCGATTTGTATGAGGTGGAGAAAGTGAATTTCGGTGAAATTCGAAATAAAATCGTGAAGGCGGCATGTTATGATGGAAGAGTAATTAATGCTCGATCAATTATGATGTTGTAAGAATGAAATATTATGCTTTAGAATTGTTGTCTTCTTCATAATCTAATTTTATAAGTTAACAAGGTGTTTTAATTTCGCGTATCAACAAGGGGAAAAAGTGTTTTAGTTACCAAAATTGGTAATGATAAAGGTGTGCACAAGGATATTTCACTTTTAGTGACATCGTCGTGATCGAGCACATGCATGCTACCAATGTGATGCCATAAATTATTGAACAAGACATGTGGATCTTCAAAAAAAATAATCCATGAATTCCAAAGTTGTTACTGTGTTTGTGCGAGCGGTTACGCTTGATACTAACTTCGGCAACCTTATTGGATCAGGGGGGGAAAAGAAAGAGTGGAAGGATAAATTGAAACCGTGCCGTAATCCCTAGTGCTTTGATAAACTGCAAAGCGTTGCAACTACTTTGTTGGGTCTGTAACTCTGAGTAGCATCTGATAACGTATCTTGGAAGCCACTTGTTTTGAAAAGCTCTGTCACTGAACCATGTTTGTTTTCAAAAGCACTTGGAAGTTCAGAGTTAAGAATACAATATACCTCTGACAAAGCATGGTTATGATCATTGTTTTCGGTTGTTCCCCACCTTGGAAGGATTATTGTTCTGGTATATGCTACTATCAAGTTTTCTTGTGACTACAGGAATATTCCCGCGTCCTGATATTCTGGTCGAGACTGCTCGGAGATGCTCTAAAAACTTGGAAGTATAAAGACTTGGAAGTTTGATTTGGGAGATGAAAATTTTAGTCGAATATGGAATAACATCCCAGTTGTAATATGGTGTAGCATATGCAAAGAGCAAAATGCAAGATTTTCATATAAAAAAACGAAAAAAGTTGGTTAGTGTCATTCGACATATCAAATTACAAGTTTTTTTTTTTTTTTTTTTGTTGAATCAAACACAAGGATATAAGAGCTTATGGAAAATATTTTAATTTCTTACGGCATTCATTATACATTTATACCGATCTTCTCGATTTATTCGTGTGTGTTTTTCTTCTTTCTTGTGTAACCGAGTTCTTTTTAGGGTTTTTTTTTCCGGTTATATTCATGGGTCAAAAGAACGTATCCTTCATACAATTTAAATTCCTCTTCAACCAAATAAAAAAAAGGCCGTCTCATACCAACATGTCCCACCCGAAAATAAAATTTTTGAATCGTAAAAGTATGTTTGGGAAATTTTACTCCGAATTAATTTATCTATTCGAAAAATTTGTGAAATGATAGAAAGCACTTGTTTTCTAGTGCACGTCATCACTTTCCTCAAGTTGATTCAAACTATTATGATTAAGAGCTTCTTGTGCACCAAAAAGGCAGGCACCTAGCACGACTCTGAACTTTTGTATATGTGAAAACTTATGAAATAAAATCGTGATGAAATTTTTTGTGCTCATTTAAATTTGCCAATTTATGGGATTGGAACACACTGGTATACGAAGGAACATATCTTCATATGCTTATGGGTACGACGGTGATGTTCATTTCGATAAGCAGCGGCCGGATCTTGGAAGGGACATCTAAAAAAGCACAAACTTTATGTGCGAATCATAACATTGATAGTTGCCTTCTAAACGCACACTAAATAATAACAACCGAGAGGAAGCACAAACTTTATGTGCGAATCATAGCATCAGCAGGTGCCTTGTAAATGCAAACTAAATAATAACAATCGAGAGGAGATGCCCACATGTGACACAGGAAAATGAAAAAGTATAGAGAAATGCAAACAAAATAAAATTTTGTTTTATTGATCATCACAGCGATTTCTGGTTATACGAATGGCGAATCAGCAGTATTTTAATTATTAGCTAATGGTATTAAACCATAAAATTAGAAATATTTAATCTCATGCACCAGTACTATTGCATGCTTCTTAATTTTCTCTGGAATCAGTACCGTGTTGATGAGTTGCACCACAGATCCCGTTACACCACTCAGGATCACTCATACATTTATGTTCGTCATACTTTCTTAAGCAAAACCTCAAGCATTCGTCGCAGTCATCTTGAGCCTCGACGACAATGACATTAGTAGTAGTACTGATCAGCAACATACCCATAATCAACATTGAGATGAACATAATCTTATTGCAACCAGCCATTTTCTCTCTTTCTCTTTAAATAAAAAAATATTGATATTAGCTCTTATTGATCGATGAAGAAGCTTTTAGAAAGAGAGAAAAATAATTAAACAGTGCTGGTTGAGGATTAGATGGGGACTTACATGACAATTTATAGGTGTTATAGAAAGTCTAATTTCGGATAGTTTTAACAAACGTATTGGAAATAGTTACTGAGTAGTTATAATCTAGACTTATCTAGTAAATTCTAATTTTGATTAGTTCTATAAAAAAACTTTGAATGGTTCTTGACCAAGCTTTTTAAAACAGACGGTTTTCAATTGTATATACATTTTCCCAAAGAAAAAGAGGTTGGTTACAAAGTACCTCAGTTAACTCCATGTAGTGCAATCCGACTTAGTTCCCAATGTTAGGCATGCAGATGCAGTACTAATCATGAATGTATTCTGCAGCTTTGCTCATCAAGGCAGGAATATATTTTGTACTACTGAATGATCTATATATAGGGCGACCCAAATATGAATGATTTAACCTACAATCATCATAAGAGAAAGAGATATCAGAGTTGAGTAAGAAATGGAAGCAGTAATTAGCGAAATTTGCAGGTCGAGTCTAGTGCTAGTGCTCTTAGTTTCAACTTCAACTTCAACTTCAGCAGCGAACGCACTTTCAGGCCGGAATGTTCCAGGGTGTGAAGATGAGACTAAAGCCCTGGTAGACCTTTGTGCGAGGTATGTACTGAAGACAGGTCCGAATATTCGACCAGCAAAGAATTGTTGTGCGTTGGTAAGAGAGGTTGATGTAAATTGTATTTGTACGTATGCCACTAAGGAGGTTGCGAAACTCATTAGCATGCGTAAAGTTTTTTTATGTTACTTCTACTTGTGGCAGAAGAGTTCCTCCCATAAAAAAAATGTGGAAGTACTAGTACAACAGTTGTCACGATGGGAGGGCTGACCGAAGAAGAATCTGAAGATGGGGTTTGTCTGCAACTATTTTTGTCCATTTCAGAAAAAGTGATATTTTCGTTCCGTTTCAGAAAAAGTGATACTTTCACCTCGTTTAAGAAAAGTGATACTTTCGCCCCGTTTCATAAAAAGTGACACTTTCGCTCTGTTTCATAAAAAGTGATACTTTCGCACCGTTTCAGATTAAGTGATACTTTCGCCCCGTTTCAAAAAAAGTAATACTTTCCCCCGTTCCGGAAAAGTGATAATTTCGCCCGGTTTGGAAAAGTGATACTTTCGCTCCGTTTCAGAAACGGGCGAAAGTATCACTTTTCCCAAAACAGAGCGAAAGTATCATTTTTCCTGAAACGGAATGTGAAAGTATCACTTTTTCTGAAACGGAAAATTAGTGGATCCATAAACCAAAATATGGTTGCATTTGCATGATGTGTTATGCATCCTTTGTGGTGGTTTGCAAATGGCTCTGCGTTCAATTTTCGAGAATTGTGCCTAAATTGTAAGTATCACTTTTCTTGAAACAGAAGGAGTACATCTTTTTATTGGAAAATTAGTTGATGCATAAACCAAAATATGGCTACATAAAGTATTATGTATCATTTGTGATGGTTTGCATAATGGATACAATTCTAATTTTCAAAAATTTTGCCTAAAATGATAAATATCTCCGAATTTTTCGTAAAAACTCTAAATTTGATATTGTTGTTTGTACTCATTGCTTAGATTTTTTTATAACCTTTCAAAAAAGATAAAATTTGTAAAATTCGAAGGCATGGATTTTTAGATATATGTTATATTAAAGTTTGGTTGCCAATTATATCCCTAAAAAAATACTAATAAAAAATTATAATACAATTTAACACTTATATTTATTTTCCCTTCCTCTTTGGTTTATTTACAAAAATGTCTAATACATATTGCCCTTCTTTTTTGGTTTATTTACGAAAATGACTAATACATATTGCCCTTCCTCTTCGTTGATTTACGAAAATGTCTAAAGGAAAAAAAGAAAAATATGATTTAGAGGGGCTCTTTTGACATTTTATTGTTGATTGAAAATGGTTTGGGACACCAAATCCAATCTTTTTGTGTCAATTGATCACTTACAATTTATAAAAAAGTGGTCATATAAAGGTCATCCTTCGCTTTGCTCGGTCGGCCAATTTAGAATCGGTTCGGGGTAAAAAAACTCCGTCTAACAAACAAGAGAAACGAAGTAGAAGAACAGTGAACAAATGAAAGCCAAGAAGACATAGATGATCTACAAACATAGGCAGTCATGTATTAGTATCAGTAATTTAAGGTGTTAAGCGCCCTTGTTTTAGATCTATCATTTGTGTTAGTATGTATAATTTTAGAGGGGCTCTTTTTTAAGTCAAGACTTTTTTCTCTTTCTTCTCTCGCCCTCTCTCTCAAAAATACCCGAAACCCCAATTCTTTTAATCTCTTTCTGCCCGATATGAGCAGATCATCCTCCTTGAATCCTTCTCTTCTTGTTTTCCATCTTTAATAAGTTGTAGATTTAGATTATTACACCTTTCTTCCTTTGAATCTCAGTATTTTTCTAGGGTTTCTAGATTTGGGCGTTTTTTTTTTTAATTTCTAATCAAATCTCTTCTTGTTAGCTCTCGAGAGGTGTTTTGATAGTTGCATCTATAAATTTAGATTTGAGTTCTTTTTTCTTCTGTTTTTCAGATTTAATCTTGAAATTTTATGGATTTTGGATTTTTTTTTGCTTTTGCTGTAATCTTATATCTGCTTGTTCTTATGTGTTGTTTGGTTAGCTGCAGCAAAGGGTTGTAATTCTTTTTCAAGAAGAACAACTATTTCATATGTGATTGTATAGCAGTAACAATAACAAAGTTAGTAACAACAACTTCATCAACCCCATCTCCCTCTTCATCTTTTGCCCATGTAATGTTTATCAAGAAGAACAACAACTCCAATGGACCTCCAACACCAACAACAAGATCTTCCTCAAAGACTCCAGCAACAACTAACACACTAAACACACCAAAGAAACTATCAACAACAAAGACTCTAGCAACAAATGGATGTAGAAAACCGATTCAGATGAAGCCTCAGATTCCTCCTAAGGAAAACCGATTTTTGTTACATGTGCTACTTGTATCACTTTGTCTCTGTTGAAAACCATGACTATTGGTGGGATCTATGGATTCTGATATGCCATTGTCATTTGTTTTACTATTACTTTGAAAAAAACCATGGGAAGTGGCTGGATCCTTGGATCCTAACACCTCTACTATATATAGATTTGTTAAAAGGTTTTGAAGTGGAAATCTCACGCCAAACCAGGCCATTTAAATTTGTCATGTTAGTTAGGAATTGATACGAAATGGTTAGATGCATTCTCCAAATTATGATCTGTATCTTTGTTGATGGGTCTGAAATTGTATGTCATCTGGTGAGTCTGGTCAATATATGTTATCTAGTTGAAACCTCTAAGTTTGATGGAAATGTCTAGTCAGTCAGTCATGTAATCTGTCCGATTTCAAATCGGTTTATTGTCAATGAAAAAGTTGGAGGCTAGCCTCTTTTTATGGAAAAAAAAAAGTATGTATAATTTTGTTTTCACTAGAGCTTTCAATGTCTCACTAATAAAAATTCAACTCTCATGTAACCCATATAGCATCCATTTTTAGCTTTAGATCTGTGCAAATCTTCTTCAATTTCTAACGTGATTAGGAAACCGGATACAGTTTATCATTGACCCCAAACACAACTATTGCTCACTAACGTCATCACATTCTCATAAAGGCCATTTCTTGTTTTCGTACCATAGGAGAGGTATGCAGAGGGAAAAAACAGTCTCGACCAGAATATTCTTAAGAAAACTTGAAATTCAACAACCACACATTGTCATCGTCTTAAGACGTTGAATTCAGTGAGAAGTAAGAACGTACCGCGACAACGGAAACATTTTTTGTAAAATCTGTACTAGCTAGAAAGGTTTCGATGTGTATACATTGGAGCAACAAATTAAGTGTAATGTCACCTCACAAATTATTTTGTTTCTGTAACGTCTAATAACCTACTCTAATTAATCATTCAGATAGTACCAGAACAATACTTCTTCCAATGTGGAGAACAACCGAAAATAATGATCATAACTACGCTTTGTCAGAGGTATTTGTATTCTAAACTCTGAACTTCTAAATGCTTTTTAAAACAAATGTGGTTCAGTGACAGAGCTTTTCAAAATAAGTGGCTTCCAGATACGTTACCAGATGCTAGTCAGAGTTACAGACCCAGCAATCAGAGTTACAGACCCAGCAAAGTAGTTGCAACGCTTTGCAGTTTATCAAAGCATAATCCAAAATATTCCTTAGTAATTAACTCACTGTTGTTTAATGCAACTCTTAAATATAGTGCCGGGTGTAGTATAATCTTACCTCAAAAATTGGTTTTTTCTTTCTTTTGTTTGTGACGTCTGCTCTAAAGAGTGTATATTTGACATGTTCATTTTGGTTGGGTTGATTATTCAACTGGCCCCATTATTTTCCATGACCCTTGTTACACGATTCTTTAAATTAAATTAATGGTGGAGATTGAAATTTTATGTGCACAAAATTGAACTCATTATTCACACAGTAGCATGCACCTGAATTGAATGATACCTCCGGACAGCAACAACCAACATGAAACAATGATCGATCATATCTACATAAAACAAAATTGCGTTCTCAACTCTTAACTTTCAAGTGTTTTCGAAAACAAAAAGTGTTTCAAGGACCGAACTCATCAAACATGTGGTGCGGCTTCCATATACGTTCCCAATTAAATGCTATACGGATACTGAGTCACAGTCGACCCAACAGAGTTACGTACAACACTTTGCAAATTATGAAAGCATATTCCAAAATATACCTAATTAGTAAATATTCCTGAGTCACAGTAACTCCATGTTGTCTACTGCCACTTAATTAGTGCCTTATGTACGTTAGGCATGCACTAATCAAGTTAGTTCATCAAAGAAAGGAGGAGTTAATTTCTAGGTACCATTGTCAGTAGGCTAGTATTGGTGGCAGAAAAACTATGTACTCCTATACGTTAAGGGCCTAAACTATGTACTCTGCCCGCCTTTATGGGTAATGTGCTTCTTATAAATAGTAGTAGTATTGGGAGAAGCAAACATGCAGTTTAAAGCTAAACAATCGCAAAGAAAAAGAGTTAGGAGCTTAATAAAGAACGAAGTGGGGACTACTTTGTGATAGGAATGTCTACCATATATTTATAAGGGGTGTCCTAAAGTGTGGAAATGACTAACCTACCCTTAACCTAATTTAATTTAAAACCAACCTAATAACCACCTATATATATATAACCACCGCCTCCTCCCACCACCGCCGGCCACCACCACCGCCCAGCACCTACCACCTCCAACTACTACCACCACCACCTCTATGTATATAGCTTAATTTAAATCATTAACGAAGATATTCTCACAAACCCATTACTTGTCATTCGTTTTTGGTTGATGAAATGAGAAGTAATCATCAAAATGAGTTGAAAATGAAAGTTGCAGAGAGAAGTTCGGCTAGGAATTATGTGAAACAGTTTGTCGAACTAGCCGAACTAAACTTTAATGGAGTTTTTTCTTTCAGAAAAAAGTTCGGTTACCTCGCAAAAAAAAAAATCCCAGTCGAACTTTTAGTTCGGTTACGTCGCAACTTTTTTCCGTTTTTTTTCTAGCCGAATTTTTAGTTCGGTTTTGTCGTAATTTTTTTCTACTAACCGAACTTTTTTCTGAAAACTTATATATTGAGTTCGGTTACGTCGATAAAAAAAATTCCCAGCCGAACTTTTAGTTCGGTTACGTCGCAACTTTCTTTTTCCTAGCCGAACTTTTCTCTGAAAGCAAAAACTCCATTAAAGCTGAGTTCGGCTACCTGTGTCTTCAAAACCATTAGCCGAACTACACTTGCAGATGAGTTCGGCTACCTGTTCTTCAAATGTCGTAGCCGAACTTCATTTCCATGGTCGAAATCAGTTTATAAATTTTTCATTTTTTCGAAAGTTTTGTCAATTCAAGCAACATTAACTAAATTTGAAGTACACCTAAGTACCCAAAACCCTCATTTCGAAATCAACCATCTTAAAAACCGAACTACAAGTTTGGTTTTGACAGATCAAAGTTCGGTTACCACATAGAAACTGCGAAGTAACCGAACTATATTTTATCAAAGTTCGGTTACCTATATAAATTTATCGACTAAACCGAACTCAAATTTTTCATATAAACACGGAGTTCGGTTACGTGTTTTTTTTGCGAGCTTACCGAACTACATAGTTCGGTTACCTAAAAAATCCTAATTGGCCGAACTGTTCTTCATATTGAAAGTTCGGTTACCAAAATCTAGGGTTTTCAAAATTTCTCCTAGCCGAAATCTCTACTGTAACGACCATTTTCAATGGTTTTTGATGATTTTTAATCGATTTCTTCAACAAAAAACGATTCAAAGGAATGGGTATGAAGGAAATTACCTGCGGATTTTCATTTTAATCGAATCGGACTTCTTGGTTGATGTTGGAGAAGAAGAAGAAGAAGAAGAAGGAAATTAACTAATTTAATTACCAAAGGTAAATTTGGTATAAAAAAAAAATTTGGATAAGGGGTAACCCAAAATTACTTCAAATGTCCTACCAAAAGTGAAGGAGTAGTCCCCAACCTATTGTGAGTAGTCCCCAAAACATCGTTCTTAATAAAAGATGGCAATAGAAATTAGTAGCATAACTTGCCGGTTGAGTTTAGTTCTAGTTGGGCCGACAGACGGAAGTGAGTGAGGACCCTATAGATGGTGATTCGATTTGACACAAAAGATTGGATTTGGTGTCCCAACCAGATTTCATTCGACAATGAAATGTCAAAGGAGCCCCTCCGTGTTTCTATTACTCACTGAAACTACCGTAAATAAATATAAAATGAAGGGTAATCACGTAAATTTAACGGATAGAAAAAAGGACACGGAGGTTAGAAATCTTTTAATTATCGAGGGTGTTTTAGTAAAAATCGAGGTAGAGGTCAAGGGATCGAACACGACCATCTCCCAAATTTTAGTTAGTTTTTTTTTCCTTCTTCTTCTTCTTCTTCTTCTTCTTCTTCTTCTTCTTCTTCCTTTCAATTTCTTCACAGAAAAATCAAATCGACGGGATTTGGATCTGCTCGTGATGCCACAGAGAAGAAATGATCGTGTTGTTATTTAAGTTGATTCACATGATGGTGGTTGTCGAGAATTAGGGTTGATTTTGTGAAGCACCATGAGAAGATATGATGAAGATTAAATGGTTTTTTTCTCTGGATCTGAGACATGGAAAGAACAGTGGTGTTATTGATTGATTCAAGAACGCACGGAAGTTGGTGATATTTAAAGAGCGACTGCAATCGAAATAGATGGGATTGATTGAGATTGGAATGGAATGGTGGTGAAGATGGTGGTGATTAGCTTTTTATAAATTCAGAAGCTAGGGTTTGTAATTGATCGTCTATGGGTTAATGTTCTTGAGATGAGATATGGATGAAGCTGTTGTTGTTAGAATTGGAAATGGATTGAATACGAATTGAGGTGATGAAGCTGCAAACTGGCGGTGTTATGAAGGCCGAATGGTGTTGTTGCAGTGGCAGAATGATTGAGCTACCTAGATGTATGTTAGGAATGATGCAGGGAAGAAGAATTGGCCTGAGAGATGCCCATAATACAAACAGAACTCAATCGGATTTTCATTCCGACGAGTTCACCCAGTAAATCACGATTTGACTCAATTGAATAAATTCCCTTAAAGCCGTGTCAGAAAGCTAACTCGGCTAACACGCACCTCATCTCTTGACTCCCTTGACCCTGAACGATAACGACCGACAGTTAGTTTGACTTCTGTAACTGTCAGTGACCGGAGTATTTTCCGGTTGGATTCCGGTGATCCCAAAAAAATCCCTTCAACAAGGTATTGTTTGCTGTGAAGTTTAGATGAATCTTAAGATTGAATTTTGCAGAGGAAATAGCCTGGAATCGGCCGAGAACAATCAGATTACAGGTAAAACTCGGTCGGGATCGGAGTCCGACGAGTTAAAACAGTAAACCAGGCGAGCGTTAAAATTTCTCTTTACAAATTTACAAGTCCTACTCCGTGCCATTATGACCGAACTAAATTGTGAGTACAAAATTTAGTTTTGCGGCAATTTTTTCGGTCGACCGTCCACCGTGGCAGCAGTCATCTAGTATTGTTAAGTGCAATTCTTTCATCAACAGGTTATGCAATTTCACAAAATGTCCCAGGCTGCGATGATGAAGCTAAAGCTTTAGCACACCTTTGTGCAAAGTACGTATTGAAGACAGTTCCAAAAAATAGACCGTCCATGGAGTGTTGTTTGTTGGTCAGACAGGCTGATGTAACGTGTATGTGTATACATGCCACAATAGAGGTTGTGATGGATAAAGTTTTTTATGTTGCTGATACCTGTGGCAGACAAATTCCTCCAATGAACAAATGCGGAAGCATTGGTTCAGAATAAAAGGTTGGATCGAAGAGAAACAAAATAAAAAGAATAAACAAATAAAAGGAGAAGAAGCAGATTTCCATAAATGTCAAGAATTTCTGTTCCTCTTTTTCCTTTTTCTTCACAGGGTAGACTTGAGCCCACCACCTGAGCAAACTCATTATAACGAACCTATCATGTTTAGCAGGTCTAGCCATAACCTTAATAATATGGTTATGTTATTATGATTTTTAATAGTTGATGGTATTAATTGTGTAATGATCCGTCCATCCACCGATACTGTCCTCACTTAGCCCGGTTATCTGACAATGCAGGATTTTCAATGGGCGTCGCTGTGGCTATCCGGCAGCAACTTCCCGAGAGGTCACCCATCCCTGGATTTGTCCTGTCCGAACAAGCTTAACTGCAAAGTTTTCTGCCAACTCTTGAGCCAAACTGTGCTAAAAAGGCCTCGGTGTTAGAAAATGACAAATAATTATTTATATTCCATTCGACCAACCATTGTCGAATATCGGGGTATTACAAATTGCTCGATTTGGAAACTAATGTTTCATCAAACAGCATCGCTTCTTAATTGCTGCGGGCATCAATGCTTTATATCATTACCTCTTGACCCTGGCATATATACTTACACCAATCCGCACTATTAAGATACTCCTCTTCGGTATGAACTCTAACGCATTCCTCAAGCAGTCTAATCAACACTGGATTTGCACCTACATGTGCTACCCACAGGACATAATTTTGCGTACTTTCTAAATGTGTTATTCCTGAAAAATTGATAGTTCCTCGTTTATACTTTCCGACCAAGTTCTCCTAATTTCTATTACGTGGAACTCCACCATGTTCCAAAGCTTCCATGTTCATCTTTGAGTATCACCAAAATATGAAGATAACTTCACCGGATGTAGCTCATTGGAAAGACATAGAGTCAGAGATCTGACAAAGATTTTTTCAAGATAAATATTAGCCTCTACAAGTGAAAAATAGGAACTTTGATAAAGCGCCTCTGTTTTAAAATACACTAATATAAAAGTGCCCCTGTTTTTTTGAACTTATCAAATGTACCCCTTCTTTAACCCTTTTATACAAAAAACGGATAACGGCTTGTTAGGACCATTAAGTTCCAGCTACCACCTGATAAAATTCCTAAAAGCCCTCAATAGTGTAGGTCTGAGTAAGTCTGATTCGGATGAGTCACCGAGTTAGGGTTCAGTGAGTAACTGAGTCGATCACTGAAGAATTAATCAAGCAAAGTCTCGTCTGCTTCTGGTGCTATTCCGGCCATTTTTAGGCCTGTATTTCTTCTCACCTGCACAACCAAGCATACATATAATTCACAACTCAATCATTCATTTATCAACCCATTGGAAGTACCAACAACCCCACCTTCATCTTCCGTGTACAATTCATGTTACTGGAACACCTATCACCTGCAGTTCAGACTCATCTTGAGTTTAATTCATCCTTCTGCCACCACATTCTTCCATCAATCACGAGAACCATCAAACCCGTCATTTATCTGCAACTACCATTCTCCATCTACGAATCGATCTCTTCTTCATCTTGGATCGACCATTGACCCCAGACAGCAACCACCATGTCTGCAATTCGAGTACAAACTCACCACTAGAAAACCCTAACCAGTTCCATTATAATAGACCCATCTCCTAATTCTTCATGTTCTTCGAATCCACCTGACATTAAACTCTTTTGTCGTGTTCTTCTTATTGGATTCAACACCATCAACACACAATCACTAACCCTAGATTCAATTTCAGCGTTTCTTTCAAAACTCAGAGCAACCTTCTTCTATCTCAGATTTAAACACCCATCGATCTCTTCTCTTCTTCTTTAATCCCCTATTTCCTCCATTACCAGCACCATCTTCTTCACAATTTCTGCCATTAAAATCTCTCTTTCCTATCGGATTGAGGTTCAGAAGCAGTCGTTGTTTGCTTCTTTCTATTATTGGTTCACAATGATTGAAGATGAATTTGAGAATTGGTTTCTTGATTTAGAGTGTAAGAATTAGTGTTAGATAATAACACCCCACTCATTAGGGTTACGAAAGGCTTTATTCTTACTTTTTATATCATATTGACTTGGTAAACTGGTCGTGACCAAAAAAAAAGTGAATCTGAACGTAAAAAAAAAACATTAGAGCACTTTTGAAAATCTGGCACGACTCTGAGCTTTTGTAATATGAAAACTTACAACAATGAAAATAAAATCGTGATGAAATTTTTTGTGCTCATTTGAATTTGCCAATTAATGAGATTGGAAGACAGTGATATACGAAGGAACATTTCTTCATATGCTTATGGATACGATGGTGATGTTCATTTCGATAAGCAGCGGCCGGGTCTTGGAAGGGACATCTAAAAAGCACAAACTTTATGTGCGAATCATAGCATCAGCAGGTGCCTTGTAAATGCAAACTAAATAATAACAATAGAGAGGAGATGCCCACATGTGACACAGGAAAATAAATAAATATAGAGAAATGCAAACAAAATAAAATTTTGTTTTATTGATCATCACAGCGATTTCTGGTTACATGAATGCCGAATCAGCAGTATTTTAATTATTGGCTAATGGTATTAAACCATAAAATTAGAAATACTTAATCTCACGCATCAGTATTATTGCATGCTTATTAATTTTCTCTGGAATCAGTACCGTGTTGATGAGTTGCACCACAGATCCCGTTACACCACTCAGGATCACTCATACATTTATGTTCGTCATACTTTCTTAAGCAAAACCTCAAGCATTCGTCGCAGTCATCTTGAGCCTCGACGACAATGACATTAGTAGTAGTACTGATCAGCAACATACCCATAATCAACATTGAGATGAACATAATCTTATTGCAACCGGCCATTTTCTCTCTTTCTCTTTAAATAAAAATATATTGATATTAGCTCTTATTGATCGATGAAGAAGCTTTTAGAAAGAGAGAAAAATAATTAAACAGTGCTGGTTGAGGATTAGATGGGGACTTACATGACAATTTATAGGTGTTTTAGAAGGTTTCCCCTATTTGCCACTCACGGTTTTCCTATTTGCCACCCACATAAATTACCACCTCCATTTATCCTATTCACCACCTATATAGATTTTAGAATATCCTAAACACCATTTCTTGACTTTTTGTTTACACCCAACAATTATACCATCCCAAATAACTAAAAACCCTAAATTCCCGATAACTTTTTTCCCATTTCCACCCATCTTTTGTAGCCATAGGAAATAGGGCTCCGTACTGGTGGTTGTAACAAGTTGGAGTTCTTAATTGCTGAAATGGTGATGACTAAAATCCATATATTATGTGGTCGCCAAATTCTGGACGAGTTACCACTGTTATAGTCAGTGGTGATCTGGACTACTACAACTGTATGGCAATTAATGGTAGTCACTGCTGGAGTTTTGACTATGTAACCTAAAATCAACTTCATAAAAAAATTGAGTACGTCAATAATTCATGAAGACATTAAGTATTACTCATTAACACAAATAAATTAAAAAGGGAAATAATCAATATTTGGTGCGCCAAAATTAAAGGAAACTTTAACCTAGGATTAAAGTTCCATTGTGATCTTTGTATGGAAGGAATGGACGTTTTATGTCGTCCGGATATGTCACATAAACTTCTACAAAGCCGTACAAGCTTTTAATGGTGAAGAAGGGGGTCAATGAAGATGAAAAAGAAGAAATATAAGGTTAGTAATAATTGTAGTTAAATTTAGTTTGACTTTTATAGATGGTAAATAGGAAAAATAGAATTTAAAAGTAAAATTACTTTTAATATTTTGATAGGGTGACAAGTAGGAAAAATGTAGGTGGCAAATAGGTGAAACCTTTTAAAAAGTCTAATTTCAGATAGTTTTAACAAACGTATTTGAATTAGTTACCGAGTAGATATAATTTATATATATTAAGTAAATTCTAATTCTGATTAGTTCTAACAAACACTTTGAATGGTTCTTGACCAAGCTTTTCAAAACAGTCAGTTTCCATCTTCTGGGATATGTTTTGCCAAATGTAAAGATCTTTGATGTTTACAGAAAAAAGAGGTTACAAAGTACCTCAGTTAACTCTAGGTAGTCCAATCCGACTTAGTTCCCAATGTTAGGCATGCAGATGCAGCACTAATTATGCATGTATTCTGCAGGTTAGCTCATCAAAGGAAGGAGGAGTTAAATTCAAGGAGGAATAGCAACGTGGCCGATGTTGGTCAGAGGAATATATTTTTTTTTTTTGACACGAATACTTTGTACTAACTGAATGATCTATATAAATAGGGAGACCCAAACATGAACAATTTCAAGCTAAAACCTTCATAAGAGAAAGATATATATATCAGAGTCAAGTAAGAGATGGCAACAGTAAGTAACAAAATTTGCAGGTCGAGTTTAGTGCTAGTTCTCTTAGTTTCAACTTTAACATCAACAACAATTGCACTATCAGGCCGGAATGTTCCAGGGTGTGAAGATGAGACTAAAGCTCTGGTAGACCTTTGTGCGAAGTATGTACTGAAGACAGGTCCGATTATTCGACCAGCGAAGAACTGTTGTGCGTTGGTGAAGGAGGTTGACGTAAATTGTATTTGTACGTATGCCACTAAAGAAGTCGCAAAACTCATTAGCATGCATAAAGTTTTTTATGTTGCTGCTACTTGTGGCAGAAAACTTCCTCATATGAAAAAATGCGGAAGCATTAGAATTGGTTCGGGGTAAGAAGTTGGATCTGTGGAAGAGAAATGAAATAGGAGAACAATGAACGAATGAAAGACAAGAAGACGGAGATGAAGATCTACAAATTAGCATAAGCAAACTTTTATCAGTATCAATAACATAAGGTTTTAAACCCTTGTTTTAATTCTATTATTTTATGTTATAATCTTGTTTTCACTATGGCTTTCGATTCCTCGCAAATCAAATTTCATCTCTCATGTATGCTTATGTATAGCATCTATTAGTATGCGAATGTATAGCATCTATTAATTGTGCGCTTTGGATCTATGCAAATCTTCTAAAATTTCAAACGCGCTAAGGTAACCACATACATACAGTATATCAATTGACTTGGAGCCCAGACAGAACTAATTGCTTAGATTCTCATAAATTAAGGCCACTTCTTGTTCTCGTATCACACAGGAGGTACGAATAGGGAAACATGGCGGTCTCGACCAGAATATAAGGACACATGGATATTCACGTAGTCACAAGAAAACTTGAAATTCGACAACCACAAATTGTCATCGTCTCAAGACTCTTAACGACAAATTTCATAATTTGAGAAGTACAAATGCAACATCAGAAACAGTTTTTTGTAAAACTAGTTATGCATGTTTCCGTTGGTTCTATACGAACCGCCATTTCAAACACGATAAAAACCGTACACACGCGCAACGGATGGGTCCCGGGAGAAAAGCAGGAGGTCCCGAGTGATTGAATGTGAGTGTGCGGTTTTCTCATTGTTCAAAACCACGGTCCAAACAGAATTTTTGCAAAATATAATGTTAGCTCCAAAATTATTCTGGTTGTTGTAACTGTTCGATAAATATCTTCGTTACCGATTCTCCTATAATACAACTCGTGTATTATCCACTGATTCATTACAACTCTTTGTAACATGTATTACGTTCGTAATACCAACAACAAAACAAGAAAAGAAGGATAGTAAAAGATGATCAATCACAAAACTTAAACAAACTTACTTGGGTGTATTGAGGCGAGTAATCTCTTTGCTTAAGACATTTGATGCCCTGTATATAATGTTGTTACAAGTTTAGCGGCATATGTCTCCAACATTCAACAATACCTCAATGTTTTTTGCAGCACTTTGATAACACCGAACAGCGGACGCGAATAGATGTAGCACAAACTCTTCTTTAACTCTTGAAGACACATGCAAACTCTTAAATTTCTAGTACTAGTTTTATGACTCTAAAAAACACACTTGCTATGGAGAATGACTGGGGTTTATATAGGTTTATAGGTGACTTTTGGAGAAATCTTTTCATGAAGTACCTTAGTGGAGAGTCACATCCCATGGATAAGACACTTCATATTAAAAAGGTTTAAGTGAGTTGACACATCCATTCACACTAATTAACTAACTCATATTTCTATTCAAAATTCCAACGGTAACATCTACTTTAATCATTCAGATAATAGCATATACCTGAAGAACTCCTTCAAAACACTGATGATAACTACGCTCTGTCAGAGGGATTGTATTCTAAACTCTGAAATTTCAAGTGCTTATGAAAAACAAAAGTGGTTCAGTTACCAAATGCTGTCCAGAGTGACGGTCCCAACAAAGTTGTTCCCAACGTGTTCCTTAGTAGTTAATAATTAATTAATGCCATTATCTACGAGACTATTAAATTAACCCCAGAAATTTACACTTGTTGAAACTAGGTTCACGGAATTTTTCTTGGGATCATTCCACAAACCGGCATGTTTCCACGCTCACCGGTATGTTTCCATAGAAGTTAATTCCACGAAACATCCTACTTTAGATAACTTAGCTCGAATCCTTTACTTACATCTTTAGATTAGCATGATTGATAATACTAGCACTAGAGCTGGCAAACGGGCGGGCCGGGGCTGGCTTGTTACAGGTTACACGGGTACGGGTTGACACGGGCCAAAGCTTGCGGGTTGTTATTCTTCACGGGTCATTAATTCTTCAACCCGCGCCCGTTGCCGGTAAAGCTTGCGGGTTTACGGGTTACCCGGCTTGTTTAATTAAAAATAAAAATAAAAATTAATTAAGATAATTTGTGATCTGAGGTCAATAGCCAGCCACCATCTTCATCAGAAGACAAAAATTATCAAACCCCAACATATCAATTCTCGCTGTTCTTTGATCAACAGCCATAGAACTTCAATTTCTCCATTGTTCTTCTCTCTCTCTCGGAAATCTTCATAATCATATGGCGATTAAACAAAAATCTCAAAAAACTAACACAAACCCAAAATCAAATACAACAAGACAGACATAACCAAGGTATTAAAAACCCCATAGTTATTAAGAAACACAGGAATTAAAATCCGAATAGCATCTCTGTCACCAAAGCCTTCACGAACACAGCAACACTTTCTTCGACTTCAATCCATCATCCAACTGCATCACCACCTTCTTCTTCTCATAGAGCATCATCATCACAGTTCAACCCAGAGCTCAAAATGGAGCCATCATCGCCAGTAAAAACTCATCAGCATCACAACAAACTTCATCGATCACCATTTCATACCCCTGTTAACCTTAGACCCTATCAATCTTGAAACAATTTCATCCTCGTTAATCTTCCCGCATCACCATAACACCCACAGTTCAAGTCCAATCCTCCCTGACTAGCTGCAACGAACCGATGAAGAACCGGACATGCAGATAGAATTCATGATGGAAGAGATCCATTCAACAACAAACCAAAAATCAGATTTCAACTAATCATCATCATACAAAAAATAACAAAATTTAAAAACAGAAACAGAGATAAATATCACAGTAAACTAACCTCATGAATCAGAGAAAAATATTTGTAACGAGTAATCTTCTTGGAGAATAAACTTTATTCTCGTTCCAAAACAGTTCAAAGCAAATCTCAAAGCAAATCTGTAAATATCACAACATCTAAATCAAATAAGAAAAACCCACACTTGATTTGATCAATTTAGCATTCAGAATCAAGAAATTTCCACTTACAGCACAAGACAATTGAAGCAATTGGCTTGAATCTCAATCCAAAAACACCACAGATCCCCTTTCAATTCATGACTTCTTCATGTTCTTTTTACTTAATTAACTTCAGTAACACCATTACTAACACCAACTGAACCTTTACCCTCAACTCTCAGTCTCAATTTCTCATTATAATCTCTAAATCTCCACCAGCCGAAGAACGCAGAAGAAGAGAAGGAGCAGAAGAAAAAAAGAGAGGAGGAAAGAGACGATCTCTAGTTTTAGGTTTATCCTTTTATGCCTTAAACGTAGGGATAGGATTATTCCTAGATAATCTAACGATCAGGATTGAATAAAAATTATTAATTAGGTACTGTAGACGGGTTAACGGGTTAAACCCGTGGGTTTTACGGTTCGGGACGGGTTAGCCTGTTTTCCCATAAGCCAGCATTTCTACAACCCTAACCAGGCTTGTTTAGCCACCAACCGAGCCGGGTGCGGGTTTTTTACGGGCCGGTCCGGGCAAACCCGCGGGTTTTGGCTTGTTTGCCAGCTCTAACTAGCACGAATATATAATCAATACGATAATAGACAATCACACACGACACAAAGATTACGTGGTTCACCTTTGTAGGAAAACCACTCCGAGAATCTTCATTATCATAACAAGTTATTACATCGGCACACATCATATAATCAACTAGTTATATAACCCACTAGCGCTAAACATTAGAAACAACAAGACATATTACGAAGAGTTTACCTCTTCCTTTGTTCTTCTTCTTCTTCCATAAACTTCCACCGCCATGGTTGCTTCGACTTTAGACAAGAACATGAAGAACATCATGAATTCTAGCTTCTCCCATATGAACCCTAGAAAACTAGATATCTCCCATACCCGCTCTTTCTACAAATCACTCTTCTCACATATATTTTTCCCCATCACCATGCCATTGTAGGACACAACGGTTGTGACCCGAACACTCTCATAAAGAGAAGATTCTCCAAGAGAATGGATTTCGACTCACAATATAAGCCCTCTTGTATAGTAGACAAATCCTTGCTCCTCAAGTCTTAGAACTTCTAAAAATAGACTAACGCCTTAATTAGGAAACCCTAAACTAGGAAACTACATAACTTGGGAAACACCCAAGTAACGTTCCGGTAAGTTCTGGAATCTTCACGGAACAAAACCCCAAAAGAAACGAGGTTCACGGAACTTTTCTTGGGATCTTTCCTGGTTGGTAAAGCATCACTTGGGTTAAGAATTGCTGATATATCTGGTCCTTGAAAATAAAATAAAATGCCTATGTTTATATAGGCTGGCAATTATTTCTTGGTATATGTCCGATTTTCGTTCCCGTTTGGAATTTTAAAAAGCTGCCCATGAGAGGAAATGCATTACTCACATTAGATGAGATGACATTTTGCTGGGCACAATTACTAAACTACCCATTACTCTAAGATCATCTTTAACCGTTCCTTTGATCAATGGACGGCTGAGAATTCCTAACTCGGTCTAGTGTTTAATGAAAAGTGAGTGGGACGTGGCAAGTCTTGGTGAAAGCATCGAGAGCATCTTCTTTATCAGAAACAGATGAAGCCCAATTTCCTATGCAACATCTTATGTTCTTGCGGGTGTGAAATCGAGACCTTGTTTCTTATCTCTTAACCAAGCAACTGTTGGGACATCACCAGTGTTAAATCAACACTTGCATTTAGGTATAGAAGAAGCAGATGGAATCACCGGTAACATCAATTCTAAAGGGTTAAAGATGGGTGTTTACCGGCTATTGTAGATCGTGTAAAATTGGGCTTAGATAGATCTGCAATGACAAGAAAAGGGAGAAGTCCATAGAGACAGTATTACAGGCAGTGATGAATTGCTAGCGGCACCAGTACCAGACCAGTTTGTTGAATTCGATTTATTTTTTTCCAGTTAGTGTTTTTTTTATTTAATTAATGATTTAGATTCCAATGTTGTGATCTCGTGATGATCGTTTCTGAATCACATACTTCTGTTATCAAAAATTGGGGAAGAAGAAAATTGGGGTTTGTTATTAAATATTGTGGAAGAAGAAAATGAACAGTATGTCTGGGTTCTGATTCAGCTCGGCATGAGTTGAGTTGAATTTGAGTTGAGTTTACTTTGACTCATTCCTCCAACTCGGTCGTAGTCCAACTATTCAAGGGCATGAACGTCTTTTGATATGACCCAATTGATGCCATGTATATACACTAACAGGGACGGAAAAGGTCAAAGTATTTAATAATATATAACCAAATAAACCTTGGCATTTTCTTAAATGCATTTGCCCGCATAAGTATTTTATTAAAAACCCCTAAACTCAAATAAGTAAGAAAACTAGTCTCGTGTTAGGACAACGGTGAAAGTCATTGGCTGACGCAGGTTTCACAATTAACTATGTGCAACAATGTGCTTGTGGACTGTTCCAAGTAATTTCAAGAAATAAAAACGGCAAAGCTTTTCGAAACAGACGGTTATCAGCTTTCTATATATTTTGCCAAATGTTCCATACTTTTCGAGTTACAGTTAAGGGTAATATCACCTCAGAAATTGTCTTTTTTTTTTTTTTTTTCCCTTTCCTTGATCCGCAGTGCCTTCCTCATTATAATTTCTCTTTTGCAACATCTACGTACGCTAATCATTCAGCTGTTGCATTTACCTGAAGGATATATACTCTTTCCAAGGTGAGCAACAATCACAGGAAACAATGATCATAACTACACTTTGTCAGAAGGACATAAAACAAATTTGCGTTCTACAGTTCTGAACTCTTAACTTACAAGTGTTTTCGAAAACAGAAGTGGTTCAACGACAGAACTTTTCAAACAAGTGGCATCGCTTCCCTATACGTTACCAAATGAAAGCATATTCCAATATATACCTTAGTAACTCCATGTTGTCCACTGCCACTAAGCCTAATGTACGTTAGGCATCCACTGATCAGGCTAGCTCGTCAAACAAAGGAGGAGATAATTTCTAGGTGCGGTTGGGCTAATGCTGGTGGCAGAAAAACTATGTACTCTACCTTTTTGGCCTAAATCTACCTACTCTGCCTTCCTTTATGGTAATGTTCTTCTTATAAATAGTAGTATTTGGAGACCCAACCAAGCAGTTTCGAGCTAAACAATCTCAAAGAAAAAGAGTGAGCAAGGAGCTTAATTAGAGATGGGAATGGAAATTAGTAGCATAATTTTCCGGTTGAGTTTAGTTCTAGTATTGTTAAGTGGAATTCTAACATCAACAGGTTATGCAGTTTCGCAAAATGTCCCAGGCTGCGATGATGAAGCTAAAGCTTTAGCACGCCTTTGTGCAAACTATGTATTGAAGACAGGTCCAAAAATTCGACCGTCCATGGAGTGTTGTTTGTTGGTCAGGCAGGGTGATATAACTTGTATGTGTTTGCATGCCACTATAGACGTTGTGAAACTTATTAGCATGGATAAAGTTTTTTACGTTGCTGATACCTGTGGAAGGAAGATTCCTCCGATGAAGAAATGTGGAAGTATTGGATCGATCGGAATAAAATGAGAAGAATGAACAACAGAAAGATAAGAAGCAGATTTCCAAAATGTTTTTCATTTCATTTTTCTTAGCAGGGGAGCCTGCCACCTGAGCAAACTCATTACGATGTACCAAGAGCAGATGGCACCTATGAACCAAAGAGATGATGTTAATAAAAGATAACTTATTTATGCACATTTAATTTTCTGCACACTCTATTACCTCCAAGAATCTTGTCTCTCACTACATAACTGCCATAATTACCTCAAAACGAAATTGAATTGCTTTGTGAACACTCGTTAACGAGAGGAACTCTAGACTTTTACAGTTTTACTGCCAGAGAACACACTGTTGTAGTTGTTATTTAAAAAGACAATTTCCCGCTGTTTTCTTGGTGTCTAGTCCTCAAACACTTTTGTATCAATTTAATTACACTTGTTTGAAAAGATTTTTGTTAAAGGGAGAGCAAAAAAAACGGATTCGAGGAGTGCGAAAATCGTAGTTAACTCGTTAAATATAAGATCAACTAATCACATTTTTCTAACTCTGACCAAAATATCCCTACTTCATACATTTATTGACCGCACAAAATTCATGGGCATCCACTAGGCAACTCCCAGACCACTGTTCCACAACCATCAAGTTTCAATTTTTCAGTTGTTGATCAGATTTTTACCATTAAACTGAATCGGTCTTAATTAACGAGTTAAGTACGATTTTCGCACTCCTCGAATCCACTTTTGCTTTCCCTCTAACAAAAATTATTTATAAAAAAATTCACGAAATTTTTAGTGGGATTTTCCCGGTTAGTATAGCATCACTTGGGTTAAGAATTACTGAGCAACTTCAAGCTAAACCATCACACGAATAACAGATATCGAAGTGTTAGAATAAGAGATGGCAGCAGTAAGTAGCAATATCATTTGCCGGTCGATTTTAGTTCAAGTGCTCTTAGTTTCAGTTCTAACATCAACAGCAATTGCACTTTCAGGCCGGAATGTCCCAGGGTGTGAAGATGAGACTAAAGCTTTGGTAGACCTTTGTTCAAAGTATGTACTGAAGACAGGTCCGAACATTCGACCAGCGAAGAATTGTTGTGCGTTGGTCAGGGAGGTTGACGTAAATTGTATTTGTACGTATGCCACTAAAGAAGTTGCAAAACTCATTAGCATGCACAAAGTTTTCTATGTTGCTTCTACATGTGGTAGAAAACTTCCTCGTATAAAAAAATGTGGAAGTATTGGAATCGGTTCGGGGTAAGAAGTTGGATCAGACGAAATACGAGAACAATGAACAAATGAAAGACAAGAAGGCGGACGTGAAGATCTAGAAATATAAGCAGACATATATTAGTATCAATGATTTAAGGTGTTAAAATCCTTTTTTTTTTAAATTCTATTAGTATATTTTTGTTATATATAAATTTTAAATCTTGTTTTCATTATCGCTTGCGATTCAACATCTTCTTAAATTTCGAACGCGCTTAGGAAACCAAATACTGTATAACAACATGAGCCCAGACATACATGTTGCACTTACAAATACAGCTCCATACACATGTACCACAAGAGTTCCGAGGAGGAGAACAAGGGTCTAGACCAGAATATTTAGAAATACAATAATTGAACTTAAAATTCATCGGCTATAAATTATCATCTTAATTACCTCATTCAGAAATACAATTGTACCGCAGTACACAACGGAAACATTTTTTTGTAAAATCTGTACTAGAAACGATACGTACGAGTAACAAAATGCAATGTCACCTCACAAATTTTAATTTTTTTTTTGGGTTTTTCTAACGTCTACTCTAATCATTCAGACAGTTGCATGTACCTGAAGGATTCTCCTTACAAGGTGGGCAACAACCGGAATCAATGATCCTAACTACGCTTTGTCAGAAGGAAATAAAAGAAAACTGTGTTCTAAATTTTATTTTATTTATTTATTTATTTATTTTTGATACAAATAACCTTTTCATTAATGGGAGTTCAAGGTTACAATGGGTTTAAAATCAAAATTAAGAAAATACAAATAGACATACTGTACAAGTTTACCAAGAAATCAGACAAGAGAAAGAGAAGGATTACCGGTGTAGATCAAATACAAGCATGAATAAGAACCGATCAAGTCGGAGGAAGAATGGTTTTTCTCGGAAGTGTATTCCAACCATTTTGTTTGTTTTTCTTCTTCATAAAGATGTGCTCCAAAAGTTGGAGTGATTTGCTCAAATTTCTTAAAACTTGTGATGGAGATTTCGTCGTCAAAAGCATCATTCATTAAGATTCCGTCGCCGGATAAATAGACGATGAAGATTAAGGTAAAGATTCCGTCGCCGGAGCTAACAATGATGAAGTTTTCGTCATTGAAAAACATCCCAATTGATCTTAAAACCCATGAAACACAAGAACGGCCATTAAAACCGAGATAAACCTCTCTAATAGAGGAGATAAAAACACCATAAGGGTGTACAAAACTTACCAATAAGTAAGAGAAAACCATTATAGAAACTAACTAATAACAAAGATTTAACCTAAGACAAGAAAAGGGAAAGAAAATCCTGCCCAGATCCGGCCCCAAAAGGACCAGATCTGAGCCGGAGATGGTTGCCGGTGAAGAAAACCTTTTTTTCCTGTTGAACTAGTGAGAGAGGAGAGAGGGTATCGAAAGAGAGATAAAAATGAAAAATTAGCTCACTACTTTCAAAATAAAGATCAATCCTATTCTAAACTCTTAGGCTGTATTTGGTATGCATTTTGGAAACAACTTTCTGTTTTTGAAAACAGAAAAAAACAGAAAAAACGGAGAAAACGTGTTTGGTAGAGGTATTTTCAGAAAACATTTTCCATTTGTTTTCTGTTTTTGAAAACAGGAAAAATGAAAACAACAAATAATTGTTTTCTGTGCTTTTTTTTTCTTCTTTCTTTCTCTTTCTTCTTCTTTTCCGAACAAAGTAAGAGCTTGCAGAAAGAATTGCATGTGCAAGAATTGTTTTTATCATTATCTCGACGAGTCTTTACATTTAATTTAGTTTAGCTATTTTCCTTGATTTTCAAAACAGTTTATAAATTTCCTACCAAATAGCTTTTAAAAAATGTAAACAAGGAAAAAGGGGTATGCTTTTTAAAACAGTAGAAAACTATTTTTGAAAAACTATTTTTAAAAAAATCGTACCAAATAGGCCCTTAACTTCAAGTGTTTTTGTAACCAAAAGTGGTTCAACGGCAGAAATTTTCAAACAAGCGGCGCCACTTCTATGTACGTTCCCAAATGCTATACAGTCACGGACACAACTAACAGAGTAGTTACAACACTTTGAAATTAAAAGTATATTAGGTATCATCTCAGCCTACGGTCGAGGCTCAATCTTTTTGTGATAGCTGTTTGTTATCGAATTGGTTGTCCCAGTTTTGACTAAATTTATGTACATCTTGTTTTGTGCTATTGGGAATATTAAGTATGTCATATGCACATCTTGTTTTTGAGCTATTAGGTAGGAATATTAAGGATGTTAGCTAGATATTTAAACGGTTGTAATAAGACCGTTAGTTCTATAAATCATGTTTTATTGAGACTTGCATGCATTAGGTTCTGATCGTGTATTGCGGACTTTTTTTTAAATTAATCTTTTGGATTTATATTTTGTTCACCCGCAGAGCCGATTCTGTGTCCATAAGGGCCTTGTGCGAATTTTTATCGTAGGGCCCTTTAATAGCGTAGAATAATTTATAACAATTGTAAAAAAAAAAATCAAATTAAAATATTTTTTTTTAATTTTAATACATGCGGCTATATCATTTGAGTTTTTCTTACATATTGTTATTACTCCAGGTGGACACTAACAAATAAAAGGTTTCAATTGGATAATTTTCTTTGTTTTTAAAGATACGCGTTATTATACTCGTCCAGTGTAAAAAAAAATCTAACGCATCCTTCTATAATTTTTTCAAATTAAAAAAATCTAACGCATTCGTCTATAAGGAAAACTCAAATGATATAGCCGCATGTATTATATCTATGGTCTTGGGAATTCTATTAATAGAAAACACTGACTGGTATAAAGAAGAACAAAGAGATATAAAAAAAAGAGAATAGCTCAGTGGTTGGATGCATTAACCATCATTCCAAGAATCAGGGTTCTAATCTCTACAACAACAAAGAATTTTTTTTTTTTTTTTTCTAAAATAAACAGTTGGGCTAAGGAAAAAAAGGCCTTCGACAGAGCTGGGCCTTGTGCGGTCGCACACCCTGCACGGCCTCGGGCCTAGCTCTGTTCACCCGTAATACTCCACAGAAGGTCAAGTTGATATTTTTGTTTGAGATGTGATGTTCCCTTTTGCCCTTATCATATCAGATGCCAATTTAAACCTTTTGTCATAGTATTTGTCTATTATTAAAAGACAAATGTAATCCTACACGACTTTGCGGGATGGTTTCCCGCGAAAACGGCTTCTTTACCGTTGGATGATCAAATCAACGTTTAGATTCACATTCAGGAAATGACCCATCACTTTCACGAAAGAACCCACCATTTTCAGAAAAGGACCCACAATTTCTCCTAAAGATATGGAAATTTCAGAGGAATCCAAGTTTTGTACCTCTCTCTTCCAGAAACCCATAATTAAGATGATATATATTTATAGCCCAAAATACAAGATCTACGTTAATATTAATGGTTTTAAATTGAATTTATAATTTCACATTTTTTGTAGGACTAAATTAACCTTAATTAGTTAGGTATTAATAACAAAAATATAATAAGAAAATATGTGATTAACCGGTCAATCAGGAGGCGTTTTTTTGGGGCGTTATTTGTGGGTAGTTTTGGCTTTCTCTCTCTATATTTTCAAACATTTATAATCACTGTGAAACTTTCATGAAACTTTTTTAAAATCAGGGTTTAAAAATCTGATCTTTTTGTTATCGATCAAAAACACTAATCTGATTTAATTTCGTTTACATTAGCCCCGATCGTTTAATGATGGAGAAGCCGCAGAGAGAGCAACAACCTTCGTAGTCAAACTCGTTTGTTACAACTACACCAATTATTTTGTGAGATGAAATGTTAAACCAAGAAAGCCGTGTACTAATTATTTTTTTAGATCCGATGTATGCAAATTTGGTTCTTATGCTTGCTCTGTATCAACCAGTAAGATGGAGCCTCTTAATGTAATTCCTTATTCAATGTATTTTATATTTCAATATATTTTATATTTGTTGATTTTTAAGATATTTGAATCTCTCATGGTTTGATAGGGTTGTATTAAATGTATAGCAGTGGAGCAAGATTAGATTTCTGTAAACTCATTTTTATTATTGATGTTCTTGCTCAAGTTTTACAGGTACATCACTGCCTTTTATAGGCTTAAATTGACTCTCTAGGAGATTCTAAACTTCACTGGATATTCTTAACATATAAGTATTTGACCACTCTTGTTTTCTCTAGACTTTTCTTAATATAAACTATTTGGACCGACTAACTAGATACTTCTAACAGCCGACTCTTGTAGCATGTTCACACTAGAAAACTTAGTACAACAAACTTGTCTAGAAATATATCCAGACAATTATAAATTATATCCAATATTTCCCCTTAATTTGTAATTGGTTTTTGGTGTTGTTCTTCACCCAATCTCTACTTCATTTTTATCTTCTTATGCTCGTGTTGCAGCTTCTTCATGTTCGACGTTTCTTATGCTCGTGTTGCAGCTTCTTCATGTTCGACGTTTCGTAACGTCAACGTTGTATCATCTTGTCTTCCAACAGTGTCTCCATCTTTATCTGTCTTCTGAGGTTTTCATTTTCAGCTAACTTTGTAGTGTGCTAGCATCTTAGTGGGTACATGCCCACCGTCTTTGCCCCCTTTTTTTTTTCTTAATTTGAGGAAGCAATTGTATTTCTCTTACCCTCAAATTCTTTTTTTTTCTTTTTCTTTTTTTCGATCTGAGGAAGCAATCGTCTATTGCTCTTACCCTCAAATTCTGGTTTTCAGAAATGCATCTCCTATGCATCTCCAACTTTTCTTTGACAATTGAGGAAGCAATTTGTGTTGCTCTTACCCTCAATTTCTTTCTTCAATCACTTATTAGGAAAATTTCACTTGTATGTGTTTCTTTAGGATTTTTTTCCATTGTAAATCCTGACTAACGCAATTGATTAACGCAATTGATTGGAAAATTGTGATAATCACAAATTGAAACATGTGAAATTTGTAGCTATCACCAACTAAAGCTAATTATTATATGTGAAATTCGCCGTTATCACAAACCATGACCGCAATAAACTAGATTCCTATTTCAGCAGTGCTGGGACGACCAAAGGAGAGGGGTGTTTTTGGTGACGCGAGTTGTAACAGCTTTTGCAACAATACCTGTAACAGTAATTTTATAACATTTATAAGCGTTATATGGGTGTAACACTTATATTGTAACAATTGTGTAACATATTTTGTAACATTTCTGTAACAGTTTTAGATCGGATGGCTGAATTTTGTTGGCAATCAACAATCAAAATTAAAATTACAAGTTTAGGTGACGGTTTTTTGACCATTTTCATGTCGTATTAGCCGTCAATTGGGTCGACTTTCATTCATTTTCATCGCTCCTAACCGTAGTCTGGGACAATGACTCTCTGATTGTTGACTCAATTTCGAGAAAAAACAATCAATACTCATTCAATTGGATCGATTAAAATTGGAAAAAAAGTGTTGCAAGCAATGCATTTTTAGGCCCCATAGTAAAAGTATAGAAGGGACTCCCTTCGTTCGTCCCGACAAGTGAAAGACGGAAGTTTTCCTCCATCTCCCATTTTTTTTATTAGGAGACTGATCTCCAGACATCGACATCATTATGCCTGGGTTCTCTTCCACTTTCACCGTCTAAAAATATTACGAAAATGCTACAACGTCTTGTACGTAAGAAAAAAGGATAAAAATAATCACAATTGGACCTTGAGGTGATAGTTACAATTATGGTAACTAGTGATAATTGTGATTTTCGCTGGAAGTAGAAGTCAAAAATTACGATTATCACCCATCACTAATCTATGAAAATTAAAATATTCATGGGTCTATGAATATTTTAATTTTCACAATATGGGTGAAAACTTGAATTTTCCTAAATTTCGTACGGTGATAATTTGAGTTAAAGTAGTCTTTTTAATAGAGTTTTTTTTTTGCTATTTTTTTGAGTTTTTTTAGGATCGGTTTCTCTCATGTTTTAACTAGTTTCCTTGTTGAGTGGAAATTTCAATTTTCCTAATGGTGGGTTTGGATGTAGAATTTCAAAGGTGGGATTTATGGGTCCATGGGATTGTATACACATAATCCCACAGTCAGCCACGTGGCATGAGCATTACACGCGCAGCACATGGAGCAAGTGAACATCAACCCTCGATGCCTCCTTACCACACCCAAGGGGCATTGCCGCCATTGCCTGCCACGTGCTCGTCACTGGACAAGATCCAACGATAGAAAGATCTGGGAGCATCAGATATGTAAGAAGTCGCAAAGCACCATAGAGGATCCAAATACCCACTTTCCCATCCCAAGATAGATACGAAATGAACGGAAGAGATGGGTCTAACAGACACGGATGTGACAGAAACAGTAGCAGCTGTCTGGCGCGTGCAGTCTGCTCCCAACCACCCTCCATAAATGCTACATGCATAGAGTACGTGTCAACACTTCTATGGAGGAGACAAGGGAAGACGATCGTCACACTAGGATACCGTTGGATATCATCGGGGCATGACGAAGATACCTTCGGGATTGGAACGCTAACCAAGACGATAAGGAACAGCTGTCTCAGAGAAGAGGACCCCCATATAAGGAGCCTATAAATACCCAACTCCACCAAGAGAGAAGGGGTCGACCAAAATTTATAGAGAGAGAACTATAGTTAAGCGGAGAGAAAGTGTAAGAGTAAGTATGAGTTTTATCAGCATTCCCCTATCATCGTTTCCTACTCAGATTCATTAGACTATCTTTTGTAACCTTATATGATACATGGTGAAAAACCGAACGCCCCGTGGATGTGGGACTTAGTGCTGAACCACGTAAATCATTGTCTCATTTACATTCCGCACTTATAGTTTTCGTATACCCACATTATGCATCGGATTAGTCATCATAGACGCATCTATGATGCGAAACAAGGACGAGCCCAAAGCTCATAGTTTCCAATATCATCATTATATGGTGTTTTGTATGTGTCTTAATTATTATAATGGATTTTATCGATATTGCGAACATTCATTGTGAACACGATGCTATCATCGTTACATTTGTGTTCACAATTTGGCGCTAGAAACAGGGACGCTTACATCCCGGTAAAAGATTTATCTTTCCCTGTGAACTCTTTTTATCACTCAACACAGGTCTTGGGTGACAAACCAGCATAAAAGACCAGATTGAAAAGGTTTTTTAGACAAAACAAAATCTTTTCATTTACAAAAAGGCGCAGATTTGAGAGATCGACTCCAAATGCAAAAATGATAAGGTGTATTATCGGCAGAAATCGTCGGATCAATGTTTTCGCTTATAAAAACCCTTTGGATCTATTTTTTCTCGAAAAATATCTCTAGATCTATCCCCGGATCTATGTTTTCTCTTATAAATATCTTCGGATCCATATTTTCACTTATAAAAACCCTTTGGATCTATTTTTTCTCGAAAAATATCTCTAGATCTATCCCCGGATCGATGTTTTCTCTTATAAAAATCTTCGGATCCATATTTTCACTTATAAAAACCCTTGGATCTATTATTTCTCGAAAAATATCTTTAGATCTGTCTTCGGATTTACGTTTTCTATTGAAAAAATCTTCGGATTTGTGCATTTCGTGACAAAATAACCTTCGCTTTAACAGATCTGTAACATGGTTATGTTTTGGCTCACGCCTAACAAAAATATAACTTCGTTATTTCTTATATCACCGTTACTAACGAAATACACATGGGTATGTCTTTCTTGCCAACAATTTTTTATTTTTTTTTGCAGAACATGGATAAAACAAAAGATGCAGGAAAAGCTAAAGCAAGGTAAAAGGAAACCCCAAGGACCACACCGGTTGTAACCCGAAGCAAACAGAAGGGTGAAAAGCTCAAAGAAGCAAGCAAAAGACAGGATGGAACGGAAAGTACAACTCCTCTAGATGCCAATGCAATAGCGGCGGCGGCCCTCAAAGCTGCAGCATCCAAAGCCGGTGCCGCCAAAGTAGCAGCGGTGACCCGAGTAAACGAACAACGAGAAGGGGTAGCAGAGTCAACGATGCAACAACCCATCTATGGGATGCCACTCATCGACGAGCAAAACCAACCGCTACTGACTTCCCAGCCTCTGTTGATGGTGAACCAGCTGGCACAACAACCCATGGAGCTGCAGGTCCTTCCCATCTATCCACCCATCCCTTTGATCCAGACTGTAGATGAAGATCATACTATAGCCGCAGGTGGACAAGCGCAAGTGGAAACTCTGAACCAAGGATAAAACCATTCCATCAAGCTAGCAGAAGAGCTCGAAAAGTTGAAAAGAAATCAGAGGATATATGCGGACGCTGTAGCGCTACTTGCACGAGAAAACCAGGAGTTCAAGGATAGGATCGCCCATAGCGTCGAAGTAGAAAATCAGCACGATGAGGCAAATTCCAAGGTACCGCCGCCAAACCATGATAGAAGAATGGTGGGGGCCAACGTCCACAACCACGAGCCACTGAACCGATGAGTGGCAAGAGGAAACAGGTTGTCTGACCCCGACTATGTACCCGAAGATTCATACTATTTCGACAGTGATAACCAAAGATCGGGACGATCAACCAACAGAGATGAGCATTTTCTCGCAATGGAGAGTCTTCGTGCTGAGATGATGGCGGAAATCAAGCAATAGAAGACGAGGCAAGGAGGAGGAAGATTGGAGGAAGTGATGAGAGAAGCTGTCACCACACCGCTGACTGCGCATCTAGCAAGAGCCCTTATTCCCCAGAAGTGTCCCATCCCAGCGTTTGAATGCTACGACGGGTCCAGCGATCCTGCAGCTCATCTTCGATACTACAACCGGACCCTAGCCCGATGGGACCGAGACGATGTAGTCCTTTGAAGATATTTCCCCTCAAGCCTGAAAGGATCGGCATTATCCTGGTTTGATAACCTACCGCTTAATTCCATCGATTCCTACAGTCAACTCACTGAGATATTCTTGGAGACTTACATGTACAACAAGACCGTCAACACAGGCATGGACAAACTCTTCTCACTAGCGGTCGCATTCAAAGAGACGATCAGAGAATACACAGACAGGTGGCACAAGATTTGTCAAGCGATAGGGAACGTAGACCCGGTAGTTAGCACCAATTGTTACAAGTGGAGACTGGATAGGATGAGCCCATTGTTCGTTGATATTCATGGAAGTATTCCCACGACCGAAGGGGACCTCCGAGTGATCATCGAAAAGCACGCCAGGCTGGAAGAAATCCAGCGAGATAACCCTAAGGCTCAAGTGCAAAAATCTCATCGTACGAATTCAGCGGAGCAAGCCAACGGGTCAAAGAGGACCAATTCGATCGAACACTTCAACAAAGATAAAAGAGGACGAAGATGTGATCATCGGCGCAATGACAATAAGTTCGAAGATCAAGTCTACACGAAGCTCAAAACCAGCGACGTTCGCATCTTTAGGGAGATCAAGGACCGGACCAACCTCGAGTGGCCATGGTCCAAAGGAAAGCAACCACCGAGATCTAAGAAATCAAGGGACTACTATGAGTACCATTGCTTCAATGGTCACCAAACATAGAAATGCAAGAACCTCAAGATAATGATCCAAAAGCTGATTGACGGTGGAGATCTCAAGCAATATGTTAAGAAGCAAGAACCTGAGGAAAGGACCCATCGAAGCAAGCAAGTTCATCTACCGGAGAATGACCAAACGATCAACACCATCTCTTGTTCAGAACCCAGCGGCCCTGCATTAACCGATCAAATAGGAAAAAGATTTAGAAAACAATTCGAGTACTATTGTGAATTATATAAGATTGATGGTGAAGAAGTAGAGGGACACGAAGATTGGATGAATGCACCACTGACTTTCTCTGCCGATAATGTTGAGGAAGACATGGAAGACCATAAGGATCCTCTGGTGCTCACGCTTTCTGTATCAGAATGGACCATAAAGAAGATCTTGATCGATGGAGAGAGTTCAGTCAATGTCTTATTCTACGATACCTTCAAGCGAATGAAGTTAAACGATGAGCAGCTGATGTCTTCTTACTACACTATTTATGGGTTCAACGGGGCAGCCACGAAGCCCCTAGGGGACATCGTCTTAGAAGTCAAGGCTGGGCCAATGAAGGTCAGCACCAGATTTAGCGTGGTAGACACACCATCCCCTTACAACGCCATCATCGGGCGAAGATGGGTGCATAAACTCAAAGGAGAAGCAGAGACATTTCACCAATACCTTAGATTTCCAACACCCGAAGGGGAGGTGGAAATCAAATGGGATAAAGTAACGGCACGGGAATGCCAGACTCTGCAGAATCAACTCAACGATGAGAAGGAAGAGCGGCGCAAAGCCCGAAGAAGTGAAAACAAAGCGGCGTCCAAAGA
>JAJJMB010008995.1:307060-332225 GCA_023531105.1 Papaver atlanticum
ACCCACCAAGGAGATCAACATAAGAACAGAAGAAGATCATAAGATGATCAAGATAGGAACTCTGATGGATAAAGATCGAGAAGAAGCACTAATCAAACTGCTCAAGGAATATGCGGACATTTTCGCATGGAAACTAGGAGATGTGCCGGGGATCGATCCTAAAATCATACAACACGAACTTCGGATAAAACCAGGCACTAGCCCTTTCAGGCAGAAATTGTGCAAGGTAGCACCGGAATATCATCGAGCAGTTGAGAAAGAACTTAACAAACTCATGGAAGCAGGGTTCATAAAGGAAGTTAGGTATCCCACATGGATCTCGAACATGGTCATCGTACAAAAAAAGAATGGTGGGGTAAGGATATGCATTGACTTCACCAATCTACAAAGCATGCCCGAAGGATAGCTACCCACTCCCAAGCATCAATCAATTAGTGGACATCGTAGAAGTACACGAAGAACTATTGTTCATGGATGGATATTCTTGTTATAATAAAATAGTCCTGGCAGAAGAAGATTAACAACACACAACATTCTTCACTCCACACGGACTTTACTGCTATACTCGCATGCCCTTCGGACTGAGGAATGCATGGGGAAACATACCAGAGGATGGTTGATGCAATCTTCAAACCATGGATTGGGAAAACCTTAGAAGTCTATGTTGATGATATGCTCGTCAAAATCAAGCTGCGCAAGGATCACCTCCAGGACTTGAAAGATATTTTCAGTGTAATGAGGAAATACATCATGAAAGTGAACCCATAAAATTGCACCTTCGGTGTCACATCAGGAAAATTCCTCGGATATTTGATAACGAAGAGGGGCATCGAAGTCGATCCCGCTAAGATCCAAGCCATCGTGGAAATGCTATCCCCAAAGAACTTGAAAGAAGTCCAAAAACTCAATGGATCCATAGACGCACTTGGGAGATTCATCTCCAGATCATCGTACAAATGCAAACATTTCTTCAACATCCTCAAGAAAGAAAACAAGTTCGCATGGACCGCTGAGTGTGAAGAAGCCTTCCAGAATATCAAGGAATACCTAGCAACGATCCCTTTCCTCCAAAAACCTGAACCCGACGAGGTGTTGGCGCTATACATAGCTGTAACCGAAGATGCAGTCAGTGTTGTACTGGTTAGAACCAGCACGAAGGTAGAGCAGTCGATATATTACATCAGTGAAACTCTCAATACAGCGGAAAGAAACTACACCAAGATTGAGCAACTCATATTGGTATTAGTATTGGCGACGCAGAAGCTGAGAACCTACATCTTGACTCACTATGTTCGCATTCCAAGTAAATCCCGGTTGGAGTCTGTTCTCAAAAACGCAGGAAAAGTGGGAAGGATAGCAAAGTGGAACACGCAGTTAGAACAATTCAACATCATACACGAGATTCAAACTGCCCAAAAATCACAGGTCTTGGCGGATTTCCTAGCAAATCTACCTCTGGATAATGGCGAAGAAGTGAAGGACATACCAGGGTTAGACGAATACGGAAAGGATCCGATCGATGTGCTCGAACCTTCCAGTCAGCGAAGATGGGAAGTCTTCGTCGACGGATCAAGGAACAAATAAGGTGCAGGCATAGGGATCATCATCACAACACCCACTGGTGATAGGATGGTATACGCATTAAGGATGGAATTTGAAGGGCACACCAACAACATTGTGGAATACTTAGCCATAGTGCATACTCTTCGGTTTATAATAGAATTGGGAATAACTGATGTACGCCTGACAAACGATTCGCAACTGGTCATCCGACAAATAGAGATAGAATACAACACTTATGACGAAACCCTCTCGGCATACATGGATCTGGTCCAGACCCTAGCATCATAAGTCTCCAATATAAAGTTCCGACATCTGTGTAGAAAAGATAACAGACACACTGATGCCTTAGCGTACATATCATCAATGTTGAAAGAGAAGAACGTTAAGGCCATCAAGATAGCAAGAGTATACCAACCTTCGGTCACTCCACAACAATCCTTCGCTACAACCAACCAGGAGGACGATGTAGGGGAATATATTGCCGAAGACGACATAGGAGAAGACATTGCCGAAGATTTCACCAAAGATGACATCTTATCAAGAGCTAATGAAGATGAAGATTTTAGTAACGAAGCATATTGGAGAACCGAAGTCCACCTTTTCCTCGAAGAAGGGGCATTGCCCGTAGGTGTGAAGTAAGCCCTAAAAGTGCAATCAAAGATGGGAAGATACGAGCTTCGCGGCGGAGTCCTGTACAAGAAATCATTCCTCGAGCCCCTACTGCGTTGCTTATCCATACAAGAAGGTCATCATATGTTGAAGTACATCCACTACAGTGACGCAGGAAACCATAGCGGGATCAGGTCATTGGCCGACAAAGCTAAAATGCAAGGATATTATTGGCCGCAGATGATACAAGACACTTCCAGGATGTCTAGAAGATGCTAAGAATGCCAGCGGTTCGCCAAAAGGATTCATTCCCCAGCAATAGAGCTGAATTCAGTAGGAAGCCCCTGGCCATTTACTGAATGGGGAATCGACATCGTCGGACCACTAGTCGAAGGGACGGTAAAAAGACGATTCTTGATAGTATCCACGGACTACTTCAGCAAATGGGTGGAAGCCAAAGCTCTAGCCAGGATCAGGGACGTAGACGTGTTCACTTTTATCTTCCAGAACATCATTTGCAGATTTGGCATTCCCGCAGAAATCGTTTTCGATAATGACAAGCAGCTACAAGGAAAGAACATTGACATGCTCTGCAATACATTCAAGATTAGGAAGAATAAGTCCACTCCCATCTACCCTCAGAGCAATGGACAATTTGAAGCCACAAATAAAACCATCGCCCTCATCCTCAAGAAAACGATGGATGAACATAAAGGCCGATGGTGTGAGCAACTGCACAACATCCTGTGGTCATACCGAACCACGGGAAGATCAGCAACCGGCGAATCTCCATTTCTCCTTACTTACGGGGCCGAAGCAGTCATCCCAACGGAAATAATCATGCCTACAACAAAAACCTAAGCATGGGAAAAGAACCTCGCAACAGATATGATGCTAGAAAGGCTTGATGATCTAGAAGAACGAAGGAAAACAGCGTTACAAAGAATGGAGAATTATCAACGAAGGTTAGCAAATGAGTACAATAAAAAGGTTAAACTTATTTTTTTTGTAGAAGGATAGTATGTGCTACGTACTATACCGCAATATCAACGAGAAAAGAAATGGGGTAAGTTAGCACCAACATGGGGAGGGCCATTTGTTATATACGATATCGCAGGGAAGGGATCGTACTACCTATGTAAATGAAAGGGAGAAATCCTGAGGCACCCTTGGAATGAAAAATACCTCAAGCCATACTATCCATGAAGCAACACAGTTCTGCATCTGTGTGAAGAATACCATAAGAATAAGACAGCGTATCCGCTCGACATGTTTCTATCTCTGGCCGAGGAATAGCAGACCTCACCACATCAATCAAACAAAAAACCTTTTGTACCATACTATTCGGTAAACAACGAACCTCCACACATATATATTGGGGAAATACTTACATCATTCTCTCGGGACTCCCCTATTAGTATCTTTGAGTGAATGACTAAGAGGACGGATTCCAGCAGAAAGAGATACCCAACCTAATACAATCCAGCGGTTCGGCAGAATGGGTGCATGTAAATAACTCAATAACGCACCACATATCCGAGAACGCTGCATCAACCCCCACCGTCAGGTGATCCTCTGGCCCAGTATTATCCGACGGGGTGACAGGTCCAAAACAAATAATGGAGGTATACACCTTCATTATTTTGCAACACAGTCCCCATTCTCTTCGTTATCATATTTTAGTAAGTAAATTAAACTATACAAAGTGACACTGCAGGAAAATAAAAGATGTACATATCTAAAAAGACTGATGATCCATTGAGAAAAAGTTGATTCCAAGTTTGGGATATAAGCAAGAAACACCAGAAATACAAAAAATACCCCAAAACTACATTATCAACAACTGTCAAATCTCTTCTCCACAGAATCCAACACGATGACTTACTTCTCTCCCGAAGGATCGACGCGATCGGCAGGACGATCCTTTTGAGATGAAGGAATGCTCCCCAGAGGATGGATCGGAGCTAGACTTGAACGGTTCAGGTACAGGACGGCGCTTATATCTCTTGGTGATGCCATGCTCCTTCAAAAGACTCTGCTCTATCTGAGCCAAGGTCTTATTGACCTACGGAGCCAATTGACGACGAGCTTCATGCTTGATGATAGTGGTCTTCAGTTCGGATTGAGCCTACAGCGAATTCAACCGCTCCACTTCCTTTGATGACTCCATCGCTGCCACATCCCGAGTCCTAGCTAATCCCTCAAAGTACTTGGTCTGTCCTTGCTGAGTAACTAGCTCAGATTGAGTCTTTTCAAGCTTCTCATTTGCAAGGCCAAGCTGTCTCTCGAGTTCTAAAACAAAAGTAAACAAGCAATCAGGAAAAGGTAAATAAACAGCTACCCACGACCAAACGAACATATACCTTCGACATTAGCCGAAGCTATTTCAAATTCATTTACGACAGCATCCCGAGCATCGTCAAGAAAATCGTACTCATCGGAAAGTTTCTTATAATCAAGCCGAAGGTTTTCGAGGTCAAATTGGCATTGATCTAACTCTACCTGCTTCATGGAATCTAAATAATGAAGACGATTGACTTCGTTATTCATCTCTTCGATCCATTTGGTAAGTCTATCCATGTTAACCTCTAAATCCTTCTCTGATTCCACTAAACGAGAAACATCGTCACAAGAAGCAGTTAAAGCTTTACTAAGAGCATGCGCCTCTGCCCTAGCATCGTCCCTTTCTCGAACAAGTCGCTGTATATACTCCCGAATTTCAGGGTCATGGCACGAGCGGGCTTGACGAAGCTCCACTTCTAGATCCGTTACTTTGGCTTCCAATCGAGAAGCCTCATCCCGAGCCTCATGAAGAGATTGGCGCTACCATTCCATGGTACCTTTAAATTGGTTACGAGCAGCTGATAAGGAATTCCGCATTTCAAACATTTGATCTTGCTGTTTCCGGTAACCCGCCAACAATTTGTTATGCTGATCGGCACGAGAATTCCACTTATTAGCTTCTCCTATCATCTTCGACGCCAACTCAGAAAGAACACTAAAAATGCATAGGCAGAAAAGCATGGAAAGGAGAGAAACCTTTAGATGAAGTACCAGCAGAGGAAGCTTCAGCACGAGCCTTCTCCAAATCCTAACGAAGAGAAGCCACCTACCGATGAAGCCCATCCTCAGCGGCACCAGCTAGTTGCTTCCCCTTCAGCTGTTCCTTCAGCTCAAATATCTCTTTGACCTTGTTCAAAAGGGATTCCTGGGCAGAGGGAAGTTCATCGTCCTTTTGACGATGCTTCGCTTCCAGATTGAGTGCCTTAGCCCTAAAAAACTGGTATAGAGTATGGTTGCAATACTCACTTCTCGCCAATTGTCAACAAAATACCAAGGACGTGAGAATCACGAGGGAGACATACATACACATCATGCTATTAATACAATACATTTACCTCGAGAACGCGTTGCTGGGAAAACCATACTGATGGCCGTCGGCTATAGATATCATCTCAGCAACAGAGGAAGGAGGAGTGACCAAAAGATTCGATGGGACAGTAACGCCACAATCACGTTGCCACATCTCGATGACTTTCTCATTAGAAGACAGTTCCATGCGCTGACGAGTGAAAGCATCTGAATCCCTCTCACCAGGATAAATAGGAGCGGGACAAGGAACATTCATAAGACCTTTTTTCTTCATCCAATCAAATGTCTCATAATCACCTTCACGCATCACCGACTTGACCAAACCTTCCGAAGACGTACCCGCAGCGGCCTCCTTATATTTTTGTTCTTTGTTAGCACGAAGCTCGGCATCCTCGCCATCAGAACTTTCTTCATCTTCAACAATCTTCTTTCCATCGTCTTCGGCCACAACCTCCCAATCATCAGAAGGAGACAGCAATGAAAACTCCGAAGCTATCCCCATCGCCGCACCAAGGTCAACCTGGCCACCAGCGGAATAAACCTTGCCGAAAGAAAATTCCTGATTCGGATCCAAAGTATTTGTTGCTTCGGGAATCATGAATTGTGGATCAGCATCTTTGTTCTCTCGATAAGGAGAATAGAAACGCTCGAGATCATACATGTGTTCATCCTCCTGACCCTCAAGGGGAATCTATTCTTCGGTTTCCTCAGGGGTGGTCCCAGACCGCTCCTCTTCATCAGTACCCTCCTATTCCTCATCATCAAATTCTTCTTCGTCACCAACTGAGCTATTCACTTCGAGAATACCTGTATCTTCAACCTCAACGGTGGAAGACTCAACGGGACCAAGTTTCTTCTTCCTCGAATCCTATAACAAGAATAAAACACATCAATCTCTTATTCAAGGGGCAACACAACATATAACACATAGTATAATCATACCTTGACAGTAGCGGTACCCTTCGAAGGAAGAATAGTTTCAGAACCTTCTTCGTCACCAACATCATCATCCTCAACGACATAGTAAAAATTCATACCGGCAAAATTCATAGCCCAAGGACAGAAATCACCATAATGGGATGGGGCACCATCATGAGGCTTGCTTTGAGCGGTAGGCTTCCATCCATTCTGGCCAGGGATCCAACCATAAGCCCAAGGCCAAATAATTTCAAGAGGAGTGGCATGTCATTCATAATCATGATCGCGGCGAAGACGCTCCTTAAGGGGAAAGATCTCTGGATTATCAATATTCTCAGTACCAGGAACGAACCGTAGCTTCGTATCACTAACTTCGCTCAGAAGACGAACCTCACCATGGGGAGCCGCCATTGAACGAAGAATAATGCTCCACCACTTTCCATTCCTACTATTAACATAGTCTCAAAAAGAAGCATTGAAATTCTCAGGGGTATACAAACTCCTATCTTCGGGATTAGGAGTGTAGCACGTCATCGTCGTCTCACCCTTGCTCCGAAGGTAACACTCACGAAGAGTTCGCAGATAATTTCCACTCAATTGAACTACTAAGCGACAGTGGGTACGATGATTAGAGCCCTCACGACGCGCCAGAAACATCATAGTAGAACGAATCTCCCCACTTATACAAAGGAAGCGTTAGACCCGCTCCAAAGGCGACCACGGTCGTCAACAGATGCTAGGAATCAGACTTATAGTTCTTTATCATATCATAAGTGAGGTCATCGCCATGATTGTAAAAACGAACCTCAAAATGCTCAATACCATGCCTCACTTTAAACTCTTCGAGGTCTATATGCTTGAAGGAGACATGAGCCCTCTTTTTCTTTTTCGGAACAGGAGTTGTTCGTTCAGAAGGGGAAACCCCCGAAGACGGTGTTTTACCTGATGATGTCTTTTTCGGAGGACTCATCTTCGAAGCCTTTCTCTTTGTCGGTGGATTCCTAGACAAATCTGCCTCCTTTGGTAAAGACTTCTTCAACGAAGTATCTTTCGATGAAGCAGTTTTCGGTGGAGCTTTAAATTTCTGAGAAGACGGCGGGGCAGTATGAGCAATAGAACGTAGAGGTTGAACTTCCAATGGCTCCGAACGCTATGAAGAAGGTCTAGCTGTAGGACGCTCAACCGCATAAAGAGATCTTCTTAACTGATCTCCCCTCTTTCGCGAAGAAGCCTTCGGATCAGACGACGAAGAAGTTCTGTGAGGATGAAGATCCGACTGGGAAGATCTTGACATCCCACCCTTCGGCGGAGATATATCAGGACTTCTAGTTGGAGGAGATCTATAAGGATTCGTCAGCGAGGATTTGCAAGGGACACGTCTACGATCATGACCCGACATAGCTACCTGAAAGGGGCATAAAAGGGAAACGAAGGTCAAAAACAGATATGTGATCAACTTGTTGCATCAAGAACACCATTAAAACATGAGAGAAAAACCCAGAAGTAATCAAAACATAAGGCTCCAGATTTTGTGATGAAGAACAGGGGCAAGTATATATACTTTCGTATATTATGTTCTCCATAACGAAACTCATAAGCACAGCGGCAACAAGGATACACAGCAGATTAAAACTGAAATCGAAAACAGCAACAGAAAAATCAAAATTGAAAGCGCAACAGTGAAGAACAGCATACCCGCAACAATGGAAAAACTCAAATAATTAACCAGTTGAAATCACCGACCACCAATCGGAGCTACTTGAACAGGAAGGGTACTCGCAGAAGATGATCAGTACGAGGTAGATATAACACTAGCAAAATTGAAGAACAAAAAGACAAATATGAAATCAAAATAGATAGAAACTGGAGAATGTGAATGAGAATGAAGAGAATAAAATTTATTTCAACCATCCCCTCTCTCATATTTATAGCCGCCCTGGAAAGAAGAAAAACCTCCCCGGAATTCAAGGGGAGTTAATGCAAAAAGTGGGAAACGTGCCAAATATTCGAAGAGAAGTTATTGCAGGAAGATAATGGAGAGTTTTCTTCAAAATTTGACCTAATTCAAACTTAGGAGAAAAGGGACAAATTGTATACACATAATCCCACAGTCAGCCACGTGGCATGAGCATTACACGCACAGCACATGGGGCAAGTGAACATCAACCCTCGATGCCTCGTTACCACACCCAAGGGGCATTGCCGCCATCGCCTGCCACGTGCTAGTCACTGGACAAGATCCAACGATAGAAAGATCTGCAAGCATCAGATATGTAAGAAGTCACAAAGCACCATAGAGGATCCAAATACCCACTTTCCCATCCCAAGATAGATCCGAAATGAACGGAGGAGATGGGTCTAACAGACACGGATGTGACAGCAACAGTAGCAGCTGTCTGGCGCGTGCAGTCTGCTCCCAACCACTCGCCATAAATGCTACATGCATAGAGTACGTGTCAACACTTATATGGAGGAGACAAGGGCAGACGATCGTCACACTAGGATACCGTTGGGTATCATCGGGGCATGACGAAGATACCTTCGGGATCGGCACGCTAACAAAGACAATAAGGAACAGCTGTCTCAGAGAAGAGGCCCCCCCATACAAGGAGCCTATAAATACCCAACTCCACTAAGAGAGAAGGGGTCGACCAAAATTTATAGAGAGAGAACTATAGTTAAGCGGAGAGAAAGTGTAAGAGTAAGTATGAGTTTTATCAGCATTCCCCTATCATCGTTTCCTACTCAGATTCATTAGACTATCTTTTGTAACCTTATATGATACATGGTGAAAAACCGAACGCCCCGTGGATGTGGGACTTAGTGCTGAACCACGTAAATCATTGTCTCATTTACATTCCGCACTTATAGTTTTCGTATACCCACATTATGCATCGGATTAGTCATCATAGACGCATCTATGATGCGAAACAAGGACGAGCCCAAAGCTCAGAATTTCCAATATCATCATTATATGCTGTTTTGTATGTGTCTTAATCATTATAATGAATTTTATCGATACTGCGAACATTGATTGTGAACACGATGTTATCATCGTTACATTTGTGTTCACAGGGATTTGGTGGAATTACGTTTCCCTCAATACGTTTGGTTACGTTTCCTATGGGAATTAGTTTTCCAACAAATCCTCCATATGGAGTCCGACCCCTCCCCCTAAGATTTGCGAGGAAACTTATCAAGGGATTTATGGACCCACTTTTTTAACTTTAAATTTCATATATATGCAATTTTAAGATTCCGAGGGTAATGCCAAACAATATATGGACTTTAAAACAAGATAATTCTATGAATCTTAGGAATTTTAACTAAGTTACCAAACACACGTGGAGTTTACATGAATCCTAGAAATTTTAATCCCGTGGGATTATAAATTCCTAGAAATCGTAAATTCTACAAACAAACCCACCATAAATTTCCTACACGGATAATCTAAGTTTTTTTGTTTTAGCTTATCTTAAGGTAATTATTGAAGGAGTTAGGAGACTTTTTGTTAGGGTAATTTTGGGGAGTTTTTTCAGGAGAGTTTATTCAGAGTAATTTTAGGGATTTGTTTTTTAGTAATTTTTATCACGTTTTCACTTTTTTTTAGTTAGTTTCCTTATTGAGGTAAGGATATTTTTGTAATCAAATACTATTATAGCTAATTATGGGTTCCTTATATATGGAATCTTAATGATGGGTTTTTGAAATAAATTTTTTTTAATTTGGGTTAGAAATAAGTTTCCCCATTATTAAATTAATAACTTCCAGTCAAATGCAAATATGAATCATCTTAATTAAGAGTACTCAAATCATTTCTAGAGAACCATTAAATGGTATGATAATTCTCATGTTCCTTCGCACCGCAGAGGTACCACTTCCACCTATCTGAGAAAATGATTTCTATTGTTATGTTATTATTGGGAGATACACGCTTGTCTTCTGTCTTAACTAAAGATACACCGACAACGTTTGATTTTCTTAGATTAGTTTCTTTCTTGGAAAGAGATTCAAAAGAGAGGAAAGAAGGGAAATGCAGAGGAGAGAGGAAGAGAAAGATGTATTAATGGCGGCTTTACTTTTTTTAGTTTTAATGCAATTAGGGGGGAAAATATGGAAATCACTTGAACAATTCGAGCATACAGGATCTTGATTTTTATTTTACTGCAGCACCTAAATCCCACCCCGAAGATTTCATCTCGCAAATCATTAACTTGACAAAACTCTAAACTGAGTTTTAAAACTTTAAGAGATTTAATACTGAAAAATAAAGATCACCAAGAACAAATACTGCACTATAAACTCTATTCAGTTTTTCAGATTCGTGTAGTTTATCCTTTTTTTTGCATAGAGTGTTATATATTATTTTTTTGCCGGAATGTTATTTTTGAGGTATAAGTGTGTTATATATTATTCTTGACACGGAGTGAGTACATTGTTTTATTAGTTGCAACGGAAAATTAGTTGATGTATAAACCAAAATATGACTAAAAAAATGTGAGGTTTCATTTTACAAAAAAATGGTCACAAAAGGGAGTCCCTTCCTTCGGGCCCTCCGGTCGGTCGCCCCAAATAAAAAGGACGGAAAACTAAAGTAAAATAAAGCAGGTGGTTTTGGGAGATTTAAAAACCAATGAGGACGGCCGGAATTTATACCCCGATTTTGAGGGGTGCATAAATTTGGACTCCACGATGGAGAATATATGAAAATTGAAACATGTTGAGCCGAAGACTTTGTTTTAAAACATTTTGTTACGATGTGTCCCGGTGCTGAAGAAATTAGAATTGCAAATTCGGTCAAATTGAGGCCCAACATGTTACAGTTTCCCATCATTTTACATCATATCACGGATTAATTTGTTTCATACTACCACGCTAAATTTTGTTTTAATTAGAGCAGTTGAAGACGAAATTAATCTAGTTTATAAATGAATAAATAATGCGTTAACCCTGAGAATTTGTGATAGGCCCAGACTATGTAACAAAAGAATTTGGACTTCCAAATCTTCGTTCACTGGTGGAAGGTGTTGTTGAGATTGGTGTAGAGGACCCAAACACTTCTTAAGATAAGATATATGGAATACTAGATGTATTTTTGACTCGTTAGGAAGCTCCAATTTATACGCCACAGCTCCAATCTTCTCGAGGTCCATAGAAGCGAGGACTTAATTTAATTGCACGCCGAAGAGCCAATGAAGTTTGACGATATGGCTGTAATCTAAGATATACCCAATCCCCTACAGCAAAATCTTTATCGATTCTCTTAAGATCTGCATTTTTCTTCATCCGTGCTTGTGCTTCAACTAAATTGTGCGTAAGAAGAGAGAGAAGCTGTTGTCTTTCCTTCATAATATCATCGACTGCCTGAACTTCTGTTAACCCTGGAACATACGATAGAAATGAAGGTGGTTTCCTGCCATAAACGACCTCAAAGGGTGACATTTTGGTAGAAGAATGCCAAGATGTATTATACTAATATTCTGCACTGCCATAGGAAGCAAATCAACCCAACGTTTCTGGTTATCACCAACATAACACCTCAAATAAGTCTCCAAGGTATGGTTTACAACTTCTGATTGCCCGTCGGTCTGCGAATGATAACAAGTACTCATACATAGTTGTGTACCATACAGACAAAAAAGTTCACGCCAAAAGCGGCTAGTAAATGCACCATCTCTGTCACTAACTATAGATTTTGGAATTCCATGAAGTTTAACAATATTATCAAAAAATGCTTGGGCAACAGTGCAGCATAAGGGTGGCTGAGCGGAATAAAATTAGCATACTTTGACAGCCGATCAACCACAACATAGATGACTGATTTACCTCGGGCTAGGGGCAATGCGTCGATGAAATCCATTGATATGTCTGTCCAAATATGCTCAGGGATAGGAAGAGGCTGCAATAGGAAGGCAGGTTTTGTATTATCCGATTTAGAGACTTGATAAACCTGGCAATTGCTGACCAACTCACAGATGGATGACCGAATTCCCCTCCAACAGAAAGAACTGCAAACCCTCGCAAGTGTCTTCTTATAACCCGAATGACCAGAAGATGGAGAGGCATGCATTGAACTGAGAATAATTGGTATCAAAGGAGAGGAAGGACTTATCAATACCTTTTCCTTAAAGAACCATACTCCATACTTCAAGTGATAATGTTCGGATCCTATTTTATAAGAAGTAACCATTTCCTGTATGGTAATATAGAATGGATCCTTGAGTACCTGTTGTTCGAGATCTTCCCACCAATCTGACTGTACAAGTGATAGGGCTACACATTCAGACTCTGCATATCGAGATAGAGCATCAGCAGCTTGATTATCAACTCCCTTCTTATACTCAATTTTATAATCAAATCCAAGGATCTTTGATAGCCAGCGTTGTTGATTTGGTGTTGTAATCTTTTGTTCAAGCAAATACTTCAAACTCTGATGATCTGTGCGAACAATGAATCGTCTCCCCAAAAGATAGGACGCCACTTTTGTACAGATTTTATTAGTGCAAGCATATCTTTCTCGTAGGTAGACAGCGATAGCTCACGTCCTTTTAATGCCTGACTAAAAATTGCTATAGGTTGTTGCTCTTGCATTAGAACAGAACCAATTCCCACACCACATGCATCACACTCCAGCTCAAAATCTTTAGAAAAATCTGGTAATCTTAAGACGGGAGACTGTGTAAGTACCTTTTTAAGATTCTCAAAGGCTTGTGCGGCATCAGATGTCCAAGTAAAAGCATTATGCTTTAATAATTATGTTAGAGGAGCAGCCAAAATTCCATACCCGGCCCTTCACAAACTTTCGGTAGTACCCTGTGATGCAAAGAAAACCACGCAAAGCCTTCACTGTTTTTGGTACCGGCCACTCTATAACACTTCGAATTTTTCTGGATCAGCAGCCACACCGTCCTTGGAAATGACATGGCCTAGATAATGAACTTGAGACACTCCAAAGCAACATTTAGACATTTTAGCATACAACTGATATTGTTGTAAAGTATTTAACACAATACGAACATGTTCTAAATGCTCATCTTTAGAAGCGTTATAGATCAAAATATCATCAAAAAATATGAGCACAAACTTACGTAAATACGGCCTGAATACTTCATTCATCAAGGATTGGAAGGTTGAAGGTGCATTTGATAATCCGAATGGCATTACCAGAAATTCATAATGCCCCTCATGTGTCCTAAATGTTGTCTTCAGAATATCAGGTTCATGTACTCGAAGTTGATGGAAGCCAGACCTCAAATCAAGCTTAGAAAAAATTGTAGAACCAAGCAATTCATCAAGTAACTCATCTACTACGGTATAGGAAATTTATCTTTTACAGTTATAGCATTTAATGATCGATAGTCAACACACATACGCCAACTACCATCTGAAATTCTTAACTAATAACACAGGAGATAAGTATGGACTATTGCTAGTCCGTATGATACCAGAATCCAACATTTTAACAATTAACTTTTCAATTTCGTTCTTTTGATAATGAGGATACCTGTATGGCCGAGCATTTACTGGTGAACTGTTATCAAGTAAGGGAATTCTGTACGTGATTATGTGCATGAGTCGGTGAAGTCCATGAGGAGCGGAGAAAACAATTGAGTATTCTTCCAGCAGTCTCTGTATATCTCCATCTCCATCGTCTGCCGCGTATACTGATTGAATGGAGATAAGCTGAAACATAAACCCCTTATTGGACTGTGATACTTCCTTTTTAAATTGGTTGGTATCCAAAATATCAACATGTTCTGGAGTTACGGCTTGTAATCGACACTGATTTCCATTAAGACAATACTGCATCACCATTTCCTTGAAGTCCCAAGTAATTGGACCTAATGTACGGAGCCATTGTGCGCCCAACACAGCATGACAACCTCCTAATGGTAACACAAAAAAATCAGCTATTATAGGCACCCCTTGAATCATAATCTTAACATTAGTGCACCTGCCTTCACTTTCTAAGTGTGAGCCATCTGCCACCATCACCTTAAATTTGTTTCCGGCATTTATATGAAGTCGCAAACGTGAAACCACTTGGGGATCCACAAAATTGTGGGTACTCCCTGAATCAATTAAAATTGATATTGATTTATTGAACACGGTTCCAATGACACGCATGGTTTGAGGAGTATTTGTACCAACAATAACATGTAGGGATATTTCTGGAGACGACCCTTGTTCGATTCCTTCAACCCCATCAGTAACCTCATGAGTCATTTCTACCTCAGTTTCTGGCCAGCAACCATCGATCAGAAATAGTCGTGGGTTCTTACAAATGTGTCCCCTTATGCACTTCTCATCGCAGTGATAACAAAGGCCTTTTTCCCTCCTATCCTTCATGTCTGCTGCAGTAATTCGTTGTACAGGTGGAAGATATGGCGGTGGAGCATATCCCAGTAACCCTGGTTGTGAGGGAGGTTGATGTGGTTGGAACAATTGATTAGGAACAGCTCGGGGTCGAGACAATTGTGGGCGAAAGGTGGAAACGTTTGATGATGGTTTGAAAGTGGTAAATGAGGATGGCTTAGGAAGTTGTTTAACTTCTGTAAGGTGCTCTTCTTGCAGTCTCGCTAAGCCAAAAACACTAATCAAGTCTTGTGGATTAAACATACGAACACTTGACTGAATGTCGTCACGGAGGCCACTAAGAAAACAACTAACAAGAAATTCTTCCGAAAGACCATCAACCAAACTAGAGAGACGTTCAAACTCCTTTTGGTACTCTACAACAGTCCCAGTTTGTCTCAATTTGGTGAGCGCCCCTGCTGGATCTTGAAATATTGGAGGACCAAAGCGCTGTAGTAAAGCTGTTGCTAGATCTTTCCATTAGCCTTGTCCAACCACCGAAAATACTGCAAAGCCCCATCTTGCATATTGTATGATGCCATATTAACCCAACGACTGACGTCTATCTCATTGTAGAAAAAGTATTGTTCAGCCATATATCCAACCCATATGGTCATTACCAGAAAATTTTGGGAATTTCATTTGCCCTGGATGATTACTAGGCACAATAGAACTATCAAAATTGGGGTATGCACCAGGCAGATTGATCCGCCCAGAACTTGTTGAAGGATTTCCTTTAGGGGTGTTGGATTGAAGTGACATTTTATTGAGGACATCTGTCAAACACTTGGTAAGCGTCTCACTTTTTCTCTATCAAAGCTTTAAAAGAATATGTTTGCTTATCCATCAAACCCTTTATATCCTCGGATTGTGCTTTAACGCCACCATCGCCTGTTTTCGATCGAGTACCATCCACCATGCCTGGAATCTGATACCAGTTGATAGGCCCAGACTATGTAACAAAAGAAGTTTACAGGAAAAGAAGAGATAAGGAAGTCATAGCATAGAAATCAGATGAGAAGAGAAGAAGAATTCAGAAAGTAGGGGAAGAACTCATAGGAGATAATATATATGCGGAAAATACGAGGGTACCCAAATATACCTCAATCTAAAACTTTTCCACCTATAATTCATTTCTCCGAAAATGATTGTCAACGAATCGGTTCACACTTCGTGTGATCGTCTATGGATACGAGATCGAGAACATACAACAACGAAGTATGATTACTTGATAATAGGTTCGGACTAAACCAAACACTATAGGATTGCTATCAAGTAATTAGGAATTAACGTTTGTGTATTTTACTTCGAATTATAATAAAAACAATTATAATTGCGGAAATAGAAAAGTAAAAAACACGGCAAGATTTTGTTAACGAGGAAACCGCAAATGCAGAAAAACCCCGGGACCTTGTCCAGAATTGAATACTCTCAGAATTAAGCCGCTATACAAAATCAAACTAACTTTGTATAGTTGAGACCAAGCAACTAAACCTATAGTTCACCTAGTTCCCTCAGTATCCCTGCGCCTCCAACTTGTAATAAGTCACGCACTTGGAACAATTCCTTTGGTTCGTATTCCAAACAGTAAAGGAACAACAAATCTGTTTGGTAACAACTCTTTTCAAACAACGTGATATGAGTTTGACAAAGGCTCTTCCTGTTTAACAAATAAACTCCTTTGTCGGGTCCGAGATCTATCTAAAAATTACAACTACCAAAGTAGTTGGGTTTAGATTTTTCAATCAATACTCTTAGTTACAAAGACAATATATTGATGCCGATCTACACAACTAATCAATCAAGGTTATCACAAAGATAAACCGATTATATTTGAATACCTCCAGCCGATCAAGTTTTGTGCACACCAAAGATTATGAACCCAAATATCTTCTTTATCTTTAAATCTTCTTAGATCTTCAATAAACACCTGCACAGAAATAACTTGAATCTCTTGTGATCAATCACACACAAAACGGAGTCTGTTAACGATGGATTATCACAAGACGTCTTTAGATCTACAAACAGTTCTAAAGATCCCCGTCGACACTTCGATCTAGTTTCAGTGAATCTTATATCAGAAGAGAAGATTCTCAAGCATAAACAAACTAGGTGCAATCAAAGTTCAACAACCGTTAGTCAATCAAATCAATCGAAAACTAATAATAAACCGAAATTATCTAGTTTCCCACCAACGATATTCGTAGAGCTTCTCAATCCCAAAGAAGTCTATAAAACGAGCGGTCGTAAGAGATTTCGCCTAATTAGGGTACTTTCTTCTCCGAATAGACGGCTCCACAAGTAACAACACAGCTTGGTAGTTTTGCTGGCTTTGAGGATTAGTTTGCTCGAAATGCAAACTTGAATATTTATAGACCAAGGAAGTTTGGACACCAAGGAATTTCCAAAACCGAATATTCTCAAAGATATGCAATAAAGTCCAAAATCGGTTTTCATAATTCCTGGAAATGCACTGTCCAAATATTGACCGAAATCTCAGTATAAAATCTCCAATTAGTAAATGCACATTACCAATTTTTATTTTCTAAAGATATGCATTTAATTGATGGAAATTAAAAGCATATAAAACTAAAAACCTTAATTAAAAGATTCTCAATTTATTTCGATCCGGGATTCTCCTTTAGTTATTAAGGAATATCTTTGAACAATAAAAGATAAGAGTTACTGCACATGTTCAAAGTATGTCGACATCTTTACTTTGTAAATCCTTTTTTCATATTTACAATCTTGGAACAAATTTGCCACACTTACAAACAAGTTTAGAATTGGTTCATCCGACTTCCAAAAACTATGTGATTGATTATCCTATCAAATCACCATTAATGGGTTTCACGGTTCTACCAAAACACAAAGCTTCGTTTCTACCTCCATGTGGGTACCAGGATCGGTCACACTAGCTTTCCAAAAATTGGTTGACTAGGTACTAGGATCGGTTACCACACTATTATGGTATTTACTTGTGATCGGTTGCACAAATCATAAGATCGGTTACCAATTACTAAGACTTGTTGTACCTCTTACAAGGATCGATTCCACATACTTGTGATCAGTTGCACCTCTTACTAGGACCGGTTACCCAATGTCTAGAGTTGGTCATACCAATTACAAAATATCGATCATACCATCTCAGGTGATTACTTAAGATCGGTTTCACTAATAAAAGTCATACCAATACAAAAGTCAGGCATTGTGAATAGTTTTACCAAGATAGATAAACAAGTTAAGAGCGGTTATATTAAACACACATATTGGTAATCCAAAGATTTGCAATGAATAATAATACCAATAAGCCTAGTGATTTCCCTTTCGATTCACAAAACAAGTTTATGAATTGTACTTCCTTTAAACGAATGTAAAACATTGTTTCCTAGGACGAAATCTTCACCCATACCCATACATAATCACAATGGCATTCATACGATTATGTCGATGTCTTATATACGAAGTTCAAAAGATAGACGTTATACTTCGTATTGTAATTCCTTATGTTAGAGCATTGCTCGGTTGAACCCACCAAGCGTTGGTATGTCAAGTTTGGTTGTCATATTTTAGTGAATCAAAACTCATTTAAAGATTCGCTTGATTATTTACTAGAGTCAACTTCGTATAGGTTAGCTAGAAAGTTACTAGGATATGAGACTTACAAGTATTACGTGAAGACTTTGAAGAATGTGAAGAAGTAAAGAACTACAACGACGACATCATCCTTCCTCTTGAGGTTAGTAATATTTGACTTGAACTATTTCATTCCTAACGTATCTTTCAAGTCGTGCATATTGAAAACATAACTGCGAAGCTACGAATGATTATACTCTAGTTAGACATAGTATTAAGGAATTACAATACGAAGTATAACGTCTATCTTTTGAACTTCGTATATAAGACATCAACATAATTATATGAATGATATTGTGATTATGTATGGGTATGGGTATGGGTGAAGATTTCATCCTAGGAAACAATTTTACATTCGTTTAAAGGATGTACAATTCATAAACTTGTTTTGTGAATCGAAAGGGAAATCGTTAGGCTTATTGGTATTGTTATTCATTGCAAATCTTTGGATTACCAATATGTGTGTGAGAGTAAAATATCAACTCGACACGTAGCGCAAGATCTAGACAGGTGCACCATATAATACTACAGGCAACCACACAATAATACTACCTTTTGTAATCCTTATCCTAACTAGTCAGCCCTAAGGGCAGTAGTGTAATTCTATGTACAATACCCCCTATATAAGAGAAGGAGATATATATTAAAAGAGGCTCTTTATTCTTGATTCTCTCTCTAAGCTAGAACTTAGATCTTCTTCTTCCATGGATGGAGTTTCAAGTCCCTTGAGGACCTCCATTCATGGATCTATGTGTAATACCACAAATAATAGTGAAAACAAAGTGGATGTAGGTCTTTTAATGGCCGAACCACTATAAAATCCGTGTGTTAATCTTTACTTTTATGCACTTTTATCTTTTATGTTTGATTCTCAATGATTTATGTTCATTAGATCTTGTTGGATGTAGTAGTCAAAAAATGTGCAACTACATTTTGGCGCTAGAAACCCGGATTTGTGTAAAGATTTATTCTTATTCTACCTAGTCCTTAAACTCGTTGTTTTGATATTTTTTTTCTTAAGTTCTTCACTTGTGTGAGTAGATCTTAGAACAAAATGAATTCCTTAAACTCGGAGTTCCAAACGATCCTCTACATCAAGAAGTTCTGAAATTTTCTTCTATTTACTGATCTCTTCACTGATGGTTGAGATTATAGAAATGATTTATCTTTTCATCACTTTTGGTGATAGATTTCACTCCTTACAAGAGGTTTAGTAGATTTCATTGCTAAAATGGCAATTTGGTAATTTTTATTCTCTTTTCAGAGATTTCTAAGACATCATGCGATGTTAAGTTTCTAGATCTACAAGTTTAAAAAAAAAAAACTTTCAAAAAGCAAAAAACAAAAAGTAGTAGTAACCTACTTCGTCTTGAGTTTAAAACGAAAACTATGTATATCGGACATGATTTGGGATTCATCATTTAACTTCTACAAGTAGCTTAAACAATTAATGTGGATGCCATGATCGGAGAAACAGTTGCATGGATTTAATCACCATCTTCTGTTGTCATGGTTGAAGGAGAGTCAAATCCCAGTCACAGAGAGCTCCAATGGTGCTAACATGACCTCATCTCGTGCTCTCAGTGGTGAAAAGAGATCACCCGATCTCGTGCAGGCATGATCCTGTAGGTCATAAAGATAATCCCATCTCGTAATGAAAGAACTCCGACGGCGTAAGAGATCATCCGATCTCGTGAAGGTAAAATACCAAAGGCGATAAATGGGATCATCCGATCTCATGAAGGCAGCACCACGATGAGTAAAGGAGTTATTCAATTTCGTGAAGGCATTATTTTGGTGGATAGAGAGATCATCCGATCTCATAAAGGCAAAATACCAAAGATGGCCAAAGAGTTCATCTGTTATTGTCAAATACCATAAGCCCGATGACGAAAGAGTCATCCAGTCCGGTGGCAAAAGTGATCATCCGATCTCGTGAAATACCATAATTGATAGATGGGATCATCCGATCTCGTGAAGATGAAATCCTATGGCAATATATGTGATCACTAGATCTCATAAAAGCATAATCCGTGTGACCAAAAGTCATTCAGTCTGGTGAAGACGATAACCCCGTGGCAGAAGAGATCACCTAGTCTCGTACAGGTAAAATTCTGACGATGCTATCTCATGAAGGCATGATCCTGATGACCTGCCGAAGAGATTATCTGACCTCATGGAGGCATAACCTCAATGGTGAAAGAGATCATCCGATCTCGTGAAGGCATGAACCTAATGGCGAAAGAAGGTATGACCTTGATGGCCAAAGAGATCATCAGATCTCGTGAAGGAAAAATTCTAAAGGTGATAAATATGGATCCATCCGATCTCGTGAAGACGAAGTCCCTAATGGTGCCAAGATGGGTTCAGCTCGTGCTGCCAATAAGGAAATAATAATAAACTAAGTAACCATCCGATAGAATAGTTGATTGGAATTCATCACCAATCACTGTTGTTGCAAATCAAAACTTTTCAATCATACATGGAGGTTAAACCACTCTGTAGATGATAGAACTAAACTTCCTAACGGAGTCATGAAAAAGCAATCACCATTGCTGCTATCCTGATGTGACGAACAGGGAAATAAAACCCAAAAACACGGAGGTCTAAATGATGAATGATGCCGATGGTGGAGAAAAAACAGTCCGATGAGATGATTATATATTTACGGAAAGGACAAGTCCGATCCCAGGCAAACAAAATCTTAGATAAAACAGATGAGCTTTATCTAGAGAAATAGCAACCCCTGAGAAACAAGCTTTCCGGTGGTTGAGATACATGACGGTTAATGGTGAAAATAGAATTCACCCACCCACATGATCACGATACCAAGTCTCGCTTCCACGACGAGCTAAATGGTTGGTATGATCCAACCTCATCGGAGGAGCACCAACTCGTGCTGTCAATAAAGGAGCCAGAGGCACTCGAGCTGCAAATTTTGCATGCACTTACGAAGTGACCATGACGATGAATAACGGAGTAAAGGCTGACTGCCATGATAATAGATTGGAATCAATCACCAATCTATATCACTGTGGTTCCAAGACGAACTGCTGCTGCATCACTCCCTAATTAACGAAGCCATGTCAACAAGCATTACTATGATGAACTCGGGCGAACCAATTCGTTATCGCCCATCCGATCATCGGAAAGATAATATACTAACTCGGAGTACTTTCTCGGAGAAGTAATTTATAGTCACAGCGATCCAATTCCGGATAGATTGACTTGCTCGGACTCGATCCGATTCCAGACGAAATCCCATGACGATAAGATGGCGTGAAGAGTCTCACAACAATGACGAAAAATGGTGAAAGTCCCACGGCGATAAAACTTGAGGGACGACTCCACATGATGGAGACTTGTGATAAAAATACGGGTGATTAAACACCATGATACATTTTCATAAATAAAGACAAAGGGTAATACTAATGGTCATGAAACCAGGTGAATCCCAAAGGCGCAAAGTCGAATAAGGAGAAATGGATCATTGGAATTCATCACCAATACCCATTACTGTTGAGTACGAGCTCGAGAAGCTTGTAAAACATGAGATCGAACTTACCATGTTTATTATATGATGGAATGCCCGGCTAACACAAAATCAACAACAACGAGATGGCATGAAGGATGACGCCCTGTCATATCCATTAAAAACTCATAATGAGACGAAAAAGAAGATTGAAAGGCCATGCGGCACAGTCCAATTCTGTCCACATCATAATATCAAGTTGACATATCTCGACGAAGCAAGACTAGTCCACGTAATGGCAGTCTCAAATCAAATTAATGAGCCATTTTCTTTCTTTGTACAGAGAAGGATCCAAAATGGCGTTATACCCCACAGACGTACAACCTTGGAGGTGCAAGGCTTCCTTGCCATGACGAAACAGTCGATTGGATTTAAACACCAATCACTATAAATTCATAAATGATGATAGTAACTGTCCTATTGGAGTTCATTACCAATCAGCACTATAGTAACGTATAGAAGGGCTTTGCATGACGAACTCACCTTATGAAGTACTAAGGATGCATGAGGAGCCTAACAAAGAGGCGCTAACTAACTAGAAAAATTACATAGACTAATAAGTCATTCAATACAATTAAGGAGGCACGAAGTACTTTGACATCGTGACACAAATGAATGTCAGGTGAATAACAACAACAGTTCATGCTGAGATATGGGAGACGCGCCATGAAGCAAAGTCCCACAGCCCTGATGAAAAAAGTGGTTGGAACTAATCACCAACCCTTATTGGCAATGTTAAAGCCTTAATAACAAAACGAAAGACGAACCAACGATTCTACGGAGTCTATCTTGTGGTGAATGGATGAAACTCACCAATTTCCATTAGCCTGGAGTCCAGGCCTAAGCAGTTAGTCTCCGGACGATAACTCGATGAACTATGACGTCATAAGTCAAAATATCACAATGATATTCCCCAAGGCGATAGGTCTAACTCCCAGCACCAACAAAGAAGGGTAACCAATCTAGAATAAACCGCAAAACTCTACATTCAAAGAAAGAATACAAAGGTGGAGAGACTTAATTAAAGGATGCAGTACTCTCTAGCTGACAAGCAGACATTTAAGGTAAACCTTGTGGGCAAGCAGTTAACAGCCTGCCTCATCATATCAATTAAAAACTCAACAAACAAGGGTGTGGAGCTAAACATTCTGGCACAAATAAATGTGACCCATACCGAGATGAAATCAGGAGTCTATGAAGGACGACCGCTCCCCTCCGATGACGAAAATTAAAGGAACCATTATCCATACATAAGAAATGGTGACCACCGACCACACTATTTGTTGCTCCCCTCGAAGAAATGCTACTCTCAAAAACGTAAAACCAAAACTCGAAGTGAAAATTCTGTAGCAACAGATATCAGTCGCAGAACCGCTATGAGCGAAGAGGGTCGTCACCCTACAATGGTGAATGGAGCTTAAATTTCTTATCTCACTTTCGTCGTACTCACGACAAAATGAAAAGTCAAGACGGTGTCAAACGAACCACCATTTATGCATGAACAATTAGTTATATACTAAATTACAGGAGCATCTCATAACGAAGAACCATGTACACTGATTAATTTAACAAGACGAAGTAATCGTTAACACAGTGATTCAGCTCCACGATGAATTTTGACTCCCATGATGCACAATCCTGCTGCCAGAGGCGAAGTCCATGCTTGAAGTTACAACCACAGTAACCATAGCCCATTCAAACCAATAAATTAAGGTGAAACTCACCCATGAAATAATGCCTAGAGCTACATCGCTCAGTAATCCAAGGCGTCCCCACGAGAAGGCAAAACTATGAAGTAACTACTACCACCATCAGCAAAAAGATGGGCACTGACAATCATAAGTCAGTATACACACTGATGTCACAATAAGCCGACATATTGGAGGTTGGAGATAATGAATCTCACAGAAGCCAGACGAACCTGACACTTGCAAATTAAACCACAATGATGTTCAAACAGTGGAGTTAGATAAGATCTACCATATAATCCTCCATGAAGGGAAAAGGTTGTTAAGAAGGTCATTACCCAAGCAACAACGGACATGAGAGTCCCTTACCATTCTAACGAGAATGACAAAATTCGGAGGATACATTCCTTAAACAACATTAAATATGGAGTATACAAATTGCTAAAGCCGGGAGAAATTGGCACGTTCAAGGAACATTCCTCGAAAAATATCACCCTTGGTATGATCATGGGATAAAAGGGGCCATGAAGTCCAACTAGCTAAGGCTATACGCCTTGAATAAGATTCTATTTGGAAAAATAACTTTAAGTATCTCTTTCGAATATTTTCCTTTTGTTTGCCTTAATTTTTATTTTCTTTTGAATTTATTCGTACTTAAGATTTATTTTTGTTTTGTTTATATGTTTACTCTTTGCATTGCATTGAAGAGTATTCCAAATGATACTCTTCTAAAAGCCCATCAAGTATGGCACTCAGCCGAGAAAACATCTTCTCGATAGACCATCAAGCATGGTATGGTGCTAGCCACACCTTCCATTCTCCATAGAATGATTCGGGTAAAATACCTAACCTTCCCAAGACGGAAATAGACCTAAGGCAATGCCATCTAGCCTAATGAAGCAAGATGAAGCGGGGAACACTCTAAGCTACCTGAGACGGAAACAGACCTAAGGTAATGCCATCACGATCATGAAATCGGATGATGTCCTGCCATAACATGAGATATCCAAATTTGGGGTACTTGTCTATGGCTAAGGAAAGAATCACCCAACCGAGGTATCGCCCTCCAAAGAATGGTTAAAAAGCAAGTGACTCAAACATCTGATCACTCGACCAAGGGGCAAGTGTAACCTAAACAGGACATTATTAAAATAACAAAGGCGGGCAAGGAAATACGTTTTACTCCAAATCCAACACCGTAAGAGATGGCCTGTCTAGTTAAGGAACTGATCACTCCTTGGCCTTGTCACCAGGCATTTGGTTCATTGCAGTACTGATGGAATTTTAGATAGTGGTAAGAATGGGTTCGTTCAGACTTGTGAAGATTCGAGTTTTTTAAAATCAATAAAAATTATATACAAAAATAGTACAATTGGTGCAAGAGGTACTGGGACTAAGGATTTAATTTTTAGAGTGAAAATAACCAAGACACTAGATTCCACTATTGCACATGAATAAATGATGATAAGAATTCCAAAACTCTAATTATTTT